>JAWNPL010000014.1:0-222500 GCA_035047545.1 Drosophila paranaensis
TATCTATATCTATATCTATATCTATATCTATATCTATATCTCGCTCCACTGCTGCTCGTCTTTCCTACGTGTCCAATCACGGCACATGCTTGCTCGAGTATTTTCTTGCACTTGAAACGGGCTGACAAGGGTATTTGACACAAATTCGCGTAGTTTTTCAGTTTTGACACATGTCACTCAAAACACACTTGTTCACACACACACGCATACACGCGCAGTCGGCTGGTAGGTGTTATTGTTGAGTCTCTCTAACAAATGACTTGGCCCCGGCGTTTATTATTATCCCAACGGGCTTAAGGCCTCACCTCCTGTCACACACACATACACACACACATGCATACATGCGCACATGCACACAAATGCAGAGATGCCAGCTAATAAATAATAAACGCTTCTCATACAACCTGTACAAACGAGGTTTTACAGCAAATGCGAACACCCGACCACATCCCAGACTCGTGGCCCACTCACTCACTCACACTTAGGCAACCCTTTCGCGCTCTCTCTCTCTCTCTCTCTCTCTCTCTCTCTACCTCTCTCTGTCTCTGTGTGTGTGTGTGTGTGCTGAAGCCGCCGTCGTTGGCTACGCTGCGCGACTCTGAGGTTGAGGTTGACAAATGTGTCAGAATGCAAATCCGCAACAATTAAAAGAAAAATCAACACACAAAAGCTGCCAGAAGAGCCGTCAACAGCCGACAGCTTTTGTCGCTTGTCATCGCAGTTCTGCCCATTAATGTTTATATATACATATCCTTATGTATATATATGTATGCGTGTGTGAGTGCCCCACCTGCTGCCTGTGACTGCCGCGTCGAGTCGTTTACTTTTTACTGCCTCTTAAATTATTTGCACAAAATCTCAACGGCAAGGATTCAGCTTTTGTTACTGCCTTGAGTGCAAACACCAGTCAACAGTTTGCGCTGCAGCATTTGTTAGTTGTTTCTCTCGTTGTTGTTGTTGTTGTTGTTGTTGTTGTTGTTTTTGTGATCATAATTGTTCTCGCCCATCGCCATGGCCATGCTTTTGGGGTGTTTCTTCGCGGTTGTCACGCAGCCCATACAAAGAAAATGCTAAAAAGAAACAAAACTCGCTTCACTCCCACTCGAGCTTCCTTTCATTTGTTTGCTTGGTTCTTCGTATTTGGGTTATGTTTTAATTGGCCCACCTCGAGACGCTCATAACGAGGCCCACATACTTTGGCCTGCGGTACACCAGTTTCCCACTTATCAATAGCTCTCCTTGTGATACTAATGATAAATACACAAAAATTTACATCAATTCAAGAAGCTTTCACTGGACATTCGAGATGATTTATTTATATTCATTATAATAATATAATAAATAAATAAATAGTTTATGTATATAATCTCCAATCTCATTTTAGCTTTAAACTCTATGTAATTTTTAGTAGAATTTTGGGAGCAATTATATCAAAATTATTCATTAAATCAAAAAATAAATTTAAACAAGTAAGAGTGCTCTAGTCGAGACTGCTCGACTAAGAGATCCCCTGAACTCTGCGAAGAACTGCGATTCATAAAAACCGCTAACATTCTCCGTTACATCCAAAATTTAACAAAAATCGAAATATGAGAAGGCTCAAATAACACTAAATGCAAAATTTGAAGACTCTAGCTATAAAGATGAATTAAAAAGAATTTTATAACTAAATGAAGATATCGGTTTTTAATCGATAACATTAAAACGATTTCAGTTATCGATTATTTGAAAGGAACTCTATCTTGGTATACACGAATCTCCAAAAAAGTCTCTGTCTCTTATATGTTCTGAGATCGACGCGTTCAAACATACGGACAGACGGACGGACAGGGCTAAATCGACTCGGCTTCTCTCCCTGATCAAGAATACTTTTTGGGGTCTGCCATGCCTCCTTCTGCCTGTTCCATACATTTTCACATAAACATTATACCCTTTTTCCCATTTTCAATGGGTTTGTTTCAATTTATGTTTCTGTTTATGTATTTCTTCAATTTATATTTAAATAAAACATATATAAAATTTAATTATATGTTTAATATGTTTAATTATTAGTATTTTTGTCTATACTTTCAACTCTCCAAATAATTTCCATCGAAATTGAGACTTTTTATATTTAATAATGAAGGCATAGCTGCCACCTAAGCGTATATATATTTAATTGGGAGAAACAGCCGCATCTGCTTAGCTCAGTTTGTCTAGTCTAGAGACTTTTAAACGTTCTTGACTTTTAGTCGTGTTTTGCTTCAAAGCAAAAGTTATTAATTGTCATGAGATCGATAAATATCTTTGATTTGAATCACGCAAATTTCAGCAGCTAGTGTCAGTAGAAAATCTATATATCAGTTAAAGCATATAGCTCTGGATATATCTTGTATTCATTCCAAAGATTAACCTCGCGCCTCAGTAACCAGCCTGAATCGTCTGCTGTTGCCTGTGCTGCTGCTGCCAGCAAAATGTGAAAGAGACGAACCAGAGCGAATTCTATATAAATAAGCAAACACGACTGCTTATTTATATAGAATTCGCTCTGGTTCGTCTCTTTCACATTTTGCTGGCAGCAGCAGCACAGGCAATAGCAGACGATTCAGGCTGGTTACTGAGGCGCGAGGTTTATGGCAACTGCTAGTCAGATACTACCCATAAGAGCACTCTAACAATAGCTCTCTTTGCAATGCAACTATTTTCAAATTTAGAAAATTTCACTCTCACTCACAGTTCACTGCGAACAGTTTTCGCAGCGATTTTGAACATCAAAAGCCTTTCACATATGCAGCATATGCAGCACTTGACATTTATGATCTCAACACTGCTCAGCTTGTCATTTATAGCAAAACGAAATTGCAGACGAACAGACTGAGAAGTACTAGATGGACCATACCCCACACCTCCCATCCTCTGGTACATAGACTTGTCAAACTTATTATACTTTATTCTACCTTTTATGACGCCCTTCTATTATATTCTTCATATTATTTTTTTCAATTGTTAGAGGAAAAAACATAGTCATGAAAAATGGTTTATATTTAAAAAATATTAAATAATATACAAATAATAAAAAATATATATGTGAAACATGAATAAGGATGCGTTTATGCCAGTCTAGTATTTCAAGTATAAATGTTTAACAATGCAATTATTTAATATTTTCCTCATTCCAAATATTTGATTGAAAACTTTTTAAATTTAGAGTTATATTCGTCAACTTTAATATTTTATTTATACTAAAGTTTAAAAAAAATATTTTATTCATATTTAAAAAAAAATGTATTTGCTATTTTTCTAATTTAAAATTAATAAAATTTAATTATTGATTTAATGAAATTTTTGTTTTCTCTATTTAATATATTTAAAAAAAATTATTATTTATTTCTACATTTTTTATCTGTTCTTTAATTTTTTTTATGGTTTTATTTTTTTATATTTTTATTATTATTATTAAATTATTGTTTTACTCAAATATTTTTAACTTTATATTTTTTATTTTAAGGATTGTTAATAATCTTTTATTATTTTAGTTTATATATGATTTTATTTATTTTTGTTTGCTATTTTGTTCTTTGTTATTATTAAATGATATAATATGAATGTTATTAAATTAATTCAATTTAAAAAAATATAAATATACATTAACAAATATATTTAATTATTTAATTAATTTAAGCGCGAATCTAAATTCACAATTTCAGATTAGTTTTGCATTTGACATTTGTAGCTTTTAGGCTTTGACTTTTCATAAACTTCAACTTCAATCAGTGTTGTTTCGATTCAGTTCTATTGAATTGTTACAGATTCTCCTGCTCGACTGCTCCGGAGTGACTTAAGATAATGCCACCATTTTCGAACTCAACGAGCGACTCGCTGGGCAATTGGGCGACGGCGCTCATTGGTTTGTGAGCGCGGCGCCGTTTGGTTGGCTATCGGGTCGGCGCTGGCGGCATTTGGATTAGCATTTTGATATAGTAATCGACCGCAGCGTATAATAATTCTTGTGGTTTCATTATGCCAACCGCACACCCTTCGACATGTTTGCTGCGCAACCGCCGACTGACGATATATACAACCACCATCGACACCAGCACCACTGCCACCACCAGCCCCCTACCCTGGCCAACGTTAGCGTTCGCGCGTCTTCTTGCTACATGCAGTAACCGCAAAATGTAGGAGGGTTGAACGTTAATATGCCGACACGTCCCAACTGAAGCTGAACTGAAGAAAACTCCGCCCTGACGACAAAAACAAAAAAAAAAAAGAAGAGAAGAAAAAGAAATTCTCAGCGAATCCGTGTGTGTGCGTGTGCGTGTGTATTGGTGAGAGGACGTCTTATGCTCATGTGGTTAGGTATTTGCAATTTCTCACTCAAGCCGCCCAATTCGGCACCGAGACCCATTGGAGCACCTAGCTCCGGCAAAAATGGCCTCGTCTCTGGCCGCAAATGGCAGCCGCAAGATTTTTACCGCTCCACCACTAGTTGGCACTCACTCTAACCCGCCCACACGCGGCCGTTCCTCTCGCTCTGGCACACTAGCCATCTCGCTCCGATTGGCCTCCCGTCTCACTCGCTCCGGCCCGGTCTGGCTGACTGGCTGGCTATGCACATTCTCTGGTTAGCTAGAGGCTCGCCGCAAAGCCGCGCGCCGGTTTCATTTTTTGGCCAACATCTCGGACTTGTAATGCTGAGGTCGAGCGCCGACTGAGCGGAGTTCAGGGAGTCGATAGCGCCTTATTTACCACGCTGCGCGTTGAGATTTTTTCCTCATCTTTCGACTGTTTTTTTTTTTTTTTTCTTTTGCGCTTGAGTCGAAAGCGAAAAGACGTCGCAGCGCAATTCCAAGACGTCCTTTTGGGGGTTGCTAGAGCCAAAGAGAAACAACGACAACAACAACAACAACAACCTGAAAAGAAAGAAAAATAACGGTACCATAAGCGCTGCATAGAAAAATGAGTCAAGCAGCTGCAGGACGCAGCTTCCAGCAGCAGCAGAGCGAGCGAGATTCGACTCAAATTTTTTCTGCTCTCTCCCAGCCCATGGCCCATGGCCCAATGGCTTCCAGCCCGGCTGGCCCCGGCTGGTCTCTAAGCAGTAAGCGAAGGTGTTGCCAGCGAGCGCCAAATTGAGCGCTTTTTTTCCTGCATTTCCAGGGAGTTGGGGCGCCGGAGCGGAGCGTAGGCTGTGGAGTTGGGGCACCAACTTGAAGACATCGTTGCGGCCTTTCTGCTTGTGGTGTAGTTGACGTTTTTGGTTTCGGTTTCGGTTTTTGGCGTGGCTTTCGGTTCGTCAGCGCTGCTGGCGTCGACGTCGACGTTGACGTCGCCAGCGATGGCAGTGGCAGTGGCAGTGGCAGCGCTGCGATGCTGTTGCCAGTTGGCTACGCTGCAGTCGCTGTTGGCGTCGCTGCTGGGACACCACAAGCAAAAACCACTGCTACTGGTTCTCGTGGTAAATGTTAAGCCAAGAAAAAGAATTATATACCCAACGCGGTTGCTTGAAAAACGCAAAAAGAGGCGGCACTCGCACTCCAAAAGGCGGTGGCAACCAGCAGCCAGCAGCCAGCATCTAGCATCGACACATCGCTGCTGCCGCTGTCGCCGCCGCCGCTGCTGCTGCTGCTGCTGGCGCTGCTGCTGCTGTTTCGTCCCCACCTCGCACTCTCTCGCCGTCGTGATTATGATGACGCGCTGTTGACTTCGCTGTCGGCGTCGCCAACCGCTCATAGTGGTCGCGTTCATGGTTACCGCAAAAAAATAGTTTAATATCTCCGTGTCGTTTGATTCGATCGCCAGCCAGCCAAAGAGAGCATAGCGAAGCTCACAAAACTCTAGCTCAATTTACAATCGGTTTGAACCACTGTTTCGAGTGTGTGTGTGTGTGTGTGTGAGTGTTTATCAGTGTGTGTGCGTGTGTGTGGTTGTGTACTCATTAATTGTTAAATATTGAATATAATTGAAATTATCCCATATTCATTTTTTTACTGTGCCTCATTGTGATATTATCGAAGTCATTCTCTCTCCTTTTTTTTAACGTGTAATCAAAAAAAAAAAATAAATAAAATAAAATACAAATTTGCTTAGATTCACTTGAAGAAATCAAAACTGAAATACGCCCAATCGGAATATACGCCGAGTGCTAGAAGAAACGTAAGCTATTCGAATATGATTACCCAGCGCATGAAATACTCGGAATTGATCTGTTTGGATTATTAAAAAAAGCTGAGCTAAGCCAAAGCTAAGCTAAAGGGATAGCTACACGAAGCCCAGATCTGTCAGTGGCGGCGGCTCTTTGTCTTTCAAGTGCTCAGCGATATCTTACAGATCATTTTCCCTTTTACAATACTCATTCATGAAGTAAAATGAGTATATGGGCTTTGCGCAATATCTTTCTTAATTCGTCTATCTTCAATCCTTTCAGAGATCCTTTTCCATTTTATACTCATTCATAAAGCGAGACACTTGCTGTTCTTAATATCTTAATATCTGTCCGGCCGTCCATCTGTCTGTCCGTCCGTCTTTTCGTCCATCGATATCGGAGATATTTTTCCATTTTATACCCATTTACGCAGTTCATCTTTTCGTCTGTCCGTCGCGAGAGATCTTTTTCCATTTTATGCTCATTCACAAAGGAAGAGAGTGCACAATCCACTTCCTTATGTCCAGCTTTCCGTTCATCTGACCGTCCGGCCTTTCTCCAGCCCATCTGTCCTTCCACCGATGCCAGAGATTCACGCAGTAAAAGAGTCTGCTGAGATCCGTCCGGCTGTACGTCCGCTTCTCTGCCTGAGTGAAGCTAGAAGACTTTGAATTTGGAATAAATATTATGGCGCTGACGGCCCAGGATCAATGTATATAATTTCTTTAATGTATACAATTTTATATCCCTTTCGAGTCATGGAATATTGAAATTTCCTTGTAATTCTTAGATTTGCAGCCCTTATCCCAGAGTCCCAAAATTCAATACTTACGTTACTCTAGAAAGTATCTAAGAATTGATTAAGAGTTTTATACTTACACCTTTTGAGGACGTGACCACGTATCTTCTATAGCTTCATAGTTAGATTTATTATTTACTAAAAAATTCACTCAACAACGCCCCTTTCCAACATTCTCACTTGTCTTAACTCGCTTCTCTAGTTATTAACAAGGTCAAAATCATTTCATGGCTCCGTTCATGTGCTCAAGCCACGCAGCCTTATGAAGAGTGCCCCAACGGGCTGCCATTTCCATGCGATTTCCCTACCATTTCCCTACTTCAACTCATTTGCCCACTCTTTGGCCTTCAGTCTGCTGTTGCTCTGCTGTCTGTTGGCTGTTGTCTACTCCCTGTTGTTGTTGTTTTTGTTGTTATTGTTGTTGCTGCTGTGTTTCAGTGCCTTTGGCTCGTGTGCCGTCTCTGTGGCCACATATGTCGCCGCATAGTCACTGGACGAGCTCATTTGTTGTCCAGCTGCGACCGTTGTGTATGCAAAAATTCAAACGGAAGTTGTAAAAAACGAGTACATATACAACCTACAGATTGTGCACACACACACACACGAATGCACTCCGCCTGTCTGTGTAAGTGTGTGTGTGTAAACAGCAACAAAAATAGTTGTCGCATGGCAAAACGCACGCGAATCTTTTCAGCACCAAAAAGGTGTGTGTGGAGAGTGCGTGTGTGTGTTGTGTGTGATTGCACATTGTTGATTTTTTTTTGTTTTTTTTTTTCTTTTTTTGGTGGCCAAACACAAACGGACAACAGCTGGCGCTTTATTATTATCATTTTTATTTATATACAATTTTTTTGTATTTTATCTCTGTTTCCATTTCGCGTCCTTTTTTTCTGTTTCTGTTGATGTCCTGGGGAAGCCGTTAGCACATATTGCCACTGCAGGCCGCCATCCATCTTAGTTGAGTGGGGCCAGGGCAGCAGTTGGCCGCACGCTACGTATTGGCCATGATTTTTAATATTTAATTGAGTTGCGCTCGATGGCGGCGGCTTAAATGCAAATTGTGCGCAAAGGTGCGCGGTCGTACGTTGTCCACAATCAGCGCCGCGTTTACACTCTGCACGCATCACAGAAATGTGACAAGTTTGACAGCAAAATCTGTTGCATACTTTTGCGGGCGAAAGTTTAGTGGAAAAGCAAGTGAGTGAAGGAAGGTTCACCAGAGTCAAGACTGAGACGGAGTGAGTGAGTGAGGAGCCTAGAACTGAGCCTCAAATGATTGACAATTGGAACTGACTTATGGTTCTTCTCATAGATCGAAGCATTTGTGGGGACTGTGACTGAAATGGAGAGTCTTTTAACAAGCGAAGAAGTGAGCCTCAGTAAATGAGAAATCGTGGAACATTTAAATTGAATCAGAGTCCCATGGGATCTGCCTAAAGACTGAGCATGAGACTACGCAGATTCAAACAGCGCCCCCTTGAGCAATCAATTTGTGCAGACTGAGAGTGAGTCTCTTTGAAGGGATTCAAGTGGAAGAAAACTATATTGGCTTTGTACTTACAAATTTGTTTAATATTTATTTTAATATTTATATTAATTTAATTTTTTTTTTACATTTATTTAGACATTTATTTTCATATATTTTAAATATTTATTTTCATATTTTTTCAAATATTTATTTTCATAATTATTTTAAATTTTATTTTTACATTGACTTTCATATATATTTTAATTTTATTTTAATACTTTTTTTAATACTTTTTCAATTTTAATATATGTTTCAATTTTAGTTTTCATTTTTATTTGATAAATTTTTTTAATATTTATTGTACTCTCGGCGAGACTCTCAGCGTTGACCAAAGTGACTGGGCCTGTCAGCCAGCTTATACTTCTTAAATGTAAACTTATTTATGTTTTATACCACAATACCATAATATTTCAAGTTAGTTAGTTTTAGCAGCAATCTAGCGAATGTAATCTCTCAACCCTTCGCCTGCTGTTATTGATACTCAGCTTTGATGTGAATTGACTTCGCTGCGCTGCCAGTCTAGCCACGCATCTGAAGCTGTAATGTCCGTTCTGCAGCTAGAAGCTTTCAATTCAATATATAAAGAGAAGAGTTATAGCTTTAACAGCTGTAAAGCTAGAATTTAAAACTTTAGAAAAAATTTCACTTTTATTTTTATACCCTGAACCCATTGAAAATGGGAAATCAGGGTATAATGTTTTTGTTGAAATGTATGTATGTAACAGGCAGAAGGAGGCGTGTCAGACCCCATAAAGTATATATATTCTTGATCAGGGAGACAAGCCGAGTCGATTTAGCCCTGTCCGTCTGTCCGTCTGTCCGTCTGTCCGTCCGTCCGTCTGTCCGTATGTATGAACGCGTCGTTCTCAGAATCTACAAGAGCTAGAGACTTGAAATTTTGTATATAGGTTCCTGTATATCACGAAAAGATCGAGTTTGTTTCAGAAATTCGATAACTGTTATCGTTTTTTTGTTATCGATTAAAAACGAAAATCTAACTTCAGCTATAAAATTTTATCTAATTCATCTTTCTAGCTAGAGTCTTCAAATTTTGCATTTAGTGTTATGTAAGCCTTACACAACTTCGGTTTCTGTTAAATTTTTGATGTCACGCCCCCTTCGCCTCAAATTTGTAACTCCCGTATATCAAATACTAGAGACTTGTGCTTTGGCACATACATACATATGGATGACATGATCACGCCCAACAAGTTTGATCAAAATCGTTTGACTAGAAAAAAAGTTATTAAACATTTAATTTCCCATAGCATTGCCATGCAAATAGCAGCCAAAGAACAGCTGACGCACCGGTTGGCGTTTGTGTGTGTGTGCGCCTGTGCGTGTGTGTGTATGTGTTGCTTGTATTGAACATACATATACATATGTTTTATAAAAGAAACGGAGAATGCACGGAATAGGAACAGGGTATACCCTAGTCGAGCGGTCTCGACTAGAGTTTTCTAACTTGTTTAGTTAGAACTTAATTACATAATTAAAATTAACGTCCATTGGGGGTGTGGGGCATGTCAAAAAAAAAAAAAAAAAAAAAAAAAAAACTGTAACGTCCATAGACTTACTTTTGCATAGACCATAGGCTTACTTTTGCCAGACAGGTAAATCACTTTTGACTTACTCTACAGAACTTGCAGATGAACTCAGCTCTAAAGCATTAGAATTGCAGTCTTAGATCAGTCTGCAGATATTGCATAGATTCCCAAGTTTAGTATATTTAAGTCAACAATAATTTAATTCAAAGTCTCTCCTTGCAGATGATCAAGTGCGCGACTCTATGAAGCGGCTGAAAAGAGAAAAAATATTCTAGATATTAGCAAAAATCAAGCGAGGACATAAACTCTTGGCATTCTAAGCAATAATGCACATTTCAGCCGAGGTCAGTTCGACCACCTCAAATCAAACACACCAGCAACAACAACAACAACAACATCAACAACAACAGCAACAACAACAGCCAACACAGCAGCAACAACAGCAACACACGACGGCGGCCACAACAACCATAACAACAACGGGCAGCACAACGAAGCGTCGCAATGCAGAGTCCAATAACAACAACAACAACAACACAAGCAGTAGCAACAACAACAATAGCAAAAGCAACAGCAACAACAACAGCAACAAAACCGTGGATACAAGTCCGTACCTGACGCCCGAGAACCTGATCGAGCGCACTGTCGACGTCCTGCTGGCCGAACATCCTGGCGAGCTGGTCAAGACGGGCTCACCCCACGTAGTGAGTATGAACAAGAAGCAGAAGAACTCGCTCATTTAGTCCATGCTCATGCTCTCTCCCCTCCCATCAGGTGTGCACCACGCTGCCCACGCACTGGCGCTCCAACAAGACGCTGCCGATCGCCTTCAAGGTGCTGGCACTGGGCGAGGTCATGGATGGCACCATCGTCACCATACGCGCCGGCAACGACGAGAATTTCTGCGGCGAGCTGCGCAACTGCACCGCCGTCATGAAGAACCAAGTGGCCAAGTTCAACGATCTGCGCTTCGTGGGACGCAGCGGCAGGGGTGAGCAAACTGCGGCTTTACTATAGAAACTTGGCTTAATAGGGGTTTGGGAAGGCGGCTTGAGCCGAAAGTGTGGGCCTCTAAGGAATATTTTTATTATATATTTAGTAAGCATTCAGCATGGTTAGCTGGTTGAATTGCTGATTGAATTGAATCTTATTCTTCATCTTAATGAGTTTAAATTGGCTAAAGAATCTCCTGGTTTCATCCCTCCAACTTTCAACTCTCTGTATATATTTTTATATTTTGATATATTCTTAATCACCTGAAGCCAATGAAATTCTTCGATATCGATATCGAATTCCAAAGGGCAAAGAAAATATTAAGTAATTTTTTTTTTTAAATTGAATGCAAAATCGTTTACAATTATATTAAAATGATAATTCAATTTGTACCATAATGATTATTAAAAAAGTCAGCAAGGCAACAGCTTTTAAAGACCGGCTGTATTTGGCATGTTTGTAAATAAATTTGATTCTTTTTGGCTGATTGAGAGTGGGGATAGATATAAAGTAAAATGTAATATATAGTCAAAATCTTGTTTATTTGATGTTTTGTGAGTTGATGTCTCTGTACATAACGTTCTTATATTAATATCGATAACAATCGATCAACATTACTGACATTACTCTTTAGGTTCAGAAATGATCGAATTAGCTTTGAAGATGCACTTTTGCATTAGATCCCAAAAAAAAACTTTTAATTAGTCTATAGTTATATGAGATCTCCTTATATTGGCTGAGTAATCCGCCAGAAAAGCTTGTTTGGAAATCGATATTTATCGATAAGTCTTTGAGGCTGCAGTACTCTCATATATAATATATATAATGAGCATATGTAATCACAATCACAATCAGTTCATATCATACATCATATATCCTCTTCTAAGTCTCGTTCTCTGTCTATCTCGCTCTACCCTCAACCAACTGTCAACTGGACGAAGGCTCAAGTTGTTGTTTCCTGCCTCCGATCTAATTATTCCGTATTTCCACTGTCATAACCGCCGCCAGAAAAGGTTTCGTTTTCTTTATTTTTAATTAAGTTTGAAGGAAGTTTGTAAAGTTTGCGCTGATTGTCCGATTGTTTATGGAGCAGGCACCTGCTAAGTAGCGCTCATTAGTGGAAATGCGAACTGAAAGAAGTTCTAAGCTCTTAACTGCTGTTGCCGCTGCTGCTGCGCTCGGATAATCCCATTCAGCGTATCATTTGGCTTGATTGTCTGCTTCCTGTCGACGCCCCAGGATACTTGTAGCATTGTAGCATATTGCCATCGGAATATATATGCGCATTCATATCGCCACACACACACACACACACACACACAGACCAAGCTCCACGCACCACGCACCACCGCATAGATCAAAAGCGGCCGGCAAACTTTTTGGCTTGGCTTCCGTTCATATTGCGCTAGGCTGTGGGTGCGCTCCGCTGGCGTCTGTCTGGATTTCCTCGACTGCTTGCCGACTGCGTCAACAAATAAGATAAGTAGTCTGTAGTTAATTTTTATATGTCTATTCAGGGGGCGCCGCCTTGACAATTGTCAATTTTCTTCGCATATTTTTTTCGCCCTGGCGCGTGGATTTTTTTTGCGCGTTCGCCGCTCGGTGGCGTTATTGCTGTTCATTTCGTCAATTTATCACGAAAGCAATTTAAAAATCAAATCGAGGGTGACAGACGACATACTGTGATAGAATTTTCTTCCTCGCCAATGATTTGCCCCTGGCTCTGCCACGGGCCACGGGCCACGGCCGAACCAAATTAAATCAGCGTAACTGTTTATTCAAATCCCCAAACATGGGGTAACAACGGCGACAGCAACTTTTACTTTTTTCTCTCCACTTCTCTACTTCTTTCTTCATTTTTCTCTGCTGCCCTCTTTGGATATTTTCTTGCAATCTTTATCATTTCGTCAAGTTATTTTTCTCCTCTGTTGCTGGGCGTCATTTCGTAGATCCCGGCCATGTTTAAGTGCGCGCTTTGCCGCGGCATTTGACAATTTGCTCATTAAGTTTGTCTGACCCCAACCTGCCAGACGTGCGCGGGTCTGAGGGCCTGGCCTGGCCTGTTTCAGCTTTGCCTTTTGGCCTTTTTTTTGTTTTTTGTTTTTTTTTTTTTGTGTCTTTTTGGGAGTTTCAGTTCGGTTCTCAGTGTCGCGCTGTCACCCTCATCAGCTTCGACAGATTCTTGTTGGCATTTTTAAACGTTTCAAGTGGCAAATAATTCCTTGGGATTTACTTGCAAATCTTTTTTTAAACATTTGATTATGGGACCCGGTTACAGTTACGCTTCGATCGCCCCTCTCACCCCAGCGCCTTTCTCACTAATTACCAGAGAAAAAAGCGGCAAATGTTGTACAAATGGATTTAAATTATCTGGCAATGCTATTGGTGCTCTTTCTGCCTTTCATTTATTTATTTATTTTTCTTTTTTTTTTTTTTTGGGACTCATTTCATGAATTTTAATGCGCTACAAAAGGATTACGTGGGTCAACTCCAACTCCAGGGCGACCGCTCATCGTCCGCTCTCCGTCCGCCATGTTTGTAAATATTTGCTTAATTTCAATTAGCAAACAAATGCAAATCCCTTGTACTAGAAAAACTGATGCATGCAATTGCTGCTGTTGTTGCTGTTGTTGTTGTCGTTGTTGTCGTTGCCTACTCAGCCTGTTGTTGCTACAACTAATGCCACTTGCAGTTGTCAAGGCTTCAGATACGGAATGCCTTTTGCCTCCTCCATACACCCCCCGCCACCTGGTCAGCTGCGAATTATGTTTGTGCAGCATGTGCTTCACTGGATATTCAAGCGCTTATCGAGGGCAGCTAGAGAAGTAATGAGCAACAAATGTTTATGGTTATGAGTGAGTGTATTGTGTGCTTAGCTATCTGGATGTCACTGGCGACAGCCTTGGGGAGCTATAAGCAGTTGGGAATTCTAAGAGTTTATCTATTGCTGAGCTAGTCAGAGATAATGAGAAGAGCTTTGAATGTAGGAGGAAATGAATTGATTCATGTGGAGATTGTCATTAGAGCTCAACTTAAAGATATCTATAAGGAACTTTCCAATATATGATAAACCAATAGAATAGACACAGATATTGAAAGGAATACCCTTACTAAAGAGCACTCTCTATGGGTCAAGCTATCATCTCAATAGATACAAAAAATGAAATACAAATGTAATAGGGAATATCATTCCTATCAGTCTCTCGCTATACCACTAAACTATCGTCAAACTAGCAGCTGGACAAACAAAAATAAACATATATATTGTATTTAAAATATATCGTTAGACATTATATGTGACATACATTATAAATGTCTATGGGCGAACTTTTAAACCAGCCCTCGCTGTTGATCTAAGCAATACCTGAGTTATCCACTGATCTATCAACAGAATGATACGATACGAATATCGTAGGGAATATACTAGCAAATGAAAGTTATGTAAGCTAACTTTTCAAACTGCCCTCGCTGAACAATATTCGAGTTATTCACTTAATAAACTAAGATAGTTCACGCATATATATCGTAATGACAATTAATCGTAAGGCGATATATGGTTATAGATATTCGTGGGAAAACTTCTGAAACAGCCCTCGCTGTTCGCCTAGACAATCTTCAAGCTCTCAGCTCAAGAATCGATGCAGATATCGCAAGGCATATTATAATATCAATATGCCTATATTTATTTATATATTTCTCTCTCTCTCTCTCTGGGCATTCTTTTCAAACTGCCCTCGCTGCTGAACTACCATCGTTTTGGGCTTGAGGTTGGGCGCCGAACATCAGGGTCGGGCGCTGCTTTTGCATTTTTGTCCACTCGTAATTTTAATGATGTGTTCTATGCTGCGTATGCGTAATGTGGGCGCAATTAGATAAAATGGTGGCGCATCGACTGTTGCAACAGCAACTGCAGCTGCAGCTGCAACTGCAGTTGCAGCAGTTGCATTCAAGTGGAAACTGAATAATCCACACACATGGGAAATGCATTTGGCCGTTGTCTACTAATGAATTAAAATCTTCTGGACGGCTACGGCAGCGGGGAGGGCGGCAGCGACGGCGGCGGCGGCGGCCGGGCACATGTAATTATTGTTGCTATGTGTATGCATGTAAATGAGATGTGCGCTGCATGTTGCACATGGCTGTGTAAGCACATTGAAGTGCATTACTAAAGTGCATTAGCAGCAGCAGCAGCAGCAGCAGCAGCAGCGGCAGCTGAAGTTGAAGCAACAGCAACTGCAGCTTAGTTTCTTGCTGCTGCTGCTGAATTTGCAATAATATGTTAATTAACTGGAGTTTGGCGCTCGCTCCGATTATGGCGTGCTTATCGTTCAGTTGATTCTGACGCCTTGCCACTTGAGCCGTCGGCTCTCAGCCCCAAGCACAGCCGTGCGGCCGCTTCATGGCCATGATAATGTCTCCACGCCTCAGCTGCAATTCATTAGTTAAGTGCATTTCAGACCATTGCACACAACGAGCCCAAACACTGCCTCTTCGTACTTAAGCAAGTCAGCAGGCGCTCAGTATGGGGCGCTCTCAAACTCGAACAGCAAACAGCAATCGAGATTATTTTTTATTGTATTTAAATTTATGCAACAAATTCTATTGAAATGAGCTAGATATGCGGAAATATCTGAGAATAATTTATTATTTAATTATTATTATATTTTCCAATAGATTTCGTACAGAAACAGCTCAGTGCATTTTCATCCTCTTTACTTTGCATATACCCAAAATCAATCATCAGCTCTTCTCTCAGATCTATGCTGTGAGAAATTCATTATTGAATAACTTCCGTTTTCCATTTTCCTACACAAAGAAAACTTTTTAAAGTTTCCATGAAGTCAACGAGCTGCTAAAAGTTATTTTACTCTATGTTCCTGCTTTTTGTAGCAAAGAAGGCGCAGAAATGCTTCGACCGTTGATGTGCTTACAAAATTTATATGCATATAATATACATATAAATAAAAAATGATTATTAAACTATTATTATTAAATATTAAATTATTTGTATATATTTTAACATATTTTTGTACATATTTATATATTTTAAATTTTTTATTATACATTTTTCAATAAATACTTGAAGTATAGTCCAAGACATGGATATATACAATACTTAGCATGCTACTGCTGAGCATAAGACGCTAACATATATATTTTTTTAATTTTATGTTTTACATTTTGAAATATTTTCTTATATATTTATATATCTTGCAATTTTTTAAATTAAAAAAATTATTTGTTTTATATTTTTAAATTAATACTTGAAGTATTGCCAAATACTTGCCATGCTACTGCTGACCATTAGCTTTAGCTGTTTTCCCTAGTCTTGGATAACTAATTAGATGCGCATAAGATTGATTGAGGGCAGGCGCCAGCTCATATAGAACTCAGATGACGTATATACTACATGGAGATAAGTATATCCGGAATGCGTGAATTATTGAAATTGGGATTGCCTATTTCAGGCATTTGTTTGACCTTTCCCATGGAACGCGTAAGTTTTGGGGCTTTGAGGAAATGCGCTGGCGGAGCTAAGCTGCAAAGTAAACAATATGTTAGCATACTTATTTTTCGGGGCGTATTTCGCTACGTTGGCTTTTCTCTGCCATCTTCCAGCTGCCATCTTAAAGCTTCCGGCATCCATTAAACTTCATTAAAAATTAAATATGCGCCACAGCGTTGGCAGCGCTGGCATCGCTGGCAGCTGCCATCTGGCAACGGGCAGCGGGCAACTGGCAACTGCTTTACTTTTTTTCTTCCTTTTTTTTTTTTGTTTTGGCTTCTTTGTAGAGGAAATGCTGTTTTTGGGCGCAGCGATGGGCGTGGTTGGTTGATCTGCCCTTGATCCTAAGCGACAGCCGCCCACTCACTCACCGCCTGTTGCCCAGGCCGGTTGCGGAACCCTTTTAGCATAGCACACACATCAATTTGCTGCCTGGAACTGCTTAAGACTTTTAATGAGATGAGGGCGAAATTTCATTATTAAGTTGCCTGGGGACTGGCACGGCGTCAGCCCAAGATGCCATGGCTAACCCCATCTACCCACCTGCCACTCTCACCCGCTCTCCCGCTCTCTCTCCCTCTGCCTCTCTCTCTCTCTCTCTATGTTGCTCTGCTTGACTGGGTGTGGTTGCGAACGGTAACCTCGTTAAGCTTAATTAATAGCAGCAATGTGATAAACACCCGGCCAAAATGGTTGCAATGAGGCCGACGTCGCCATTTTGTTCGCCCGGCGACTGGCAAAGTTTTGCCAGGTGTCAGCTACAGTGAGAGCTGAAAGCTGGCATCGAGCCGTCAACTGGGGCACACTTTATTTTTCTTCTTCCTCCTCCAGTTGATGTTGTTGTTGTTTTTTGTTTCTCTAATGAGCCAACGTCGACGTTGCGTCGCTGCTGGCGCTGACATTTGACAGATTTGCAACGCAGCCGCTTAGCTTAGCTTACATTATGCCAAAACAGTTTTCTTCCAGGCATTAGGCGGGCCCAAGTTGGGCGCATTCCACGAAGATATATAAAGCAGTGACACAATGAGCTTTAATAAAGTCGGGCGGAATGCTTCAAAGTTGCATTTATGAGCGTTTGGGGGCAAGCGCCAAATGTAGAAGCTAGCAAAATCGATAAATCAAAAAGGGAATAAGCGGAAACATTTTGTTTAATAGGAAATTAAAAAAAAAATAAATAAAAAATAAAGAAATAAATTTCTCTATTTTACATGTATTTTAACATTTTTGTATATTTATTAACATATATATATTTTTTTCATTTTGATTATTGTTAATAAATAGTATTATTATTATTATATTTTTAATTATTTCAATTTATGTTTGCTGCAAAGAAAATAATAAATAATAAGATAATGAAAATTAAATCAGTGAAAAGTAAAAATAAAAATAAATAAAATAGTATCTTTTATTTGCTATATAAATATTAGTAATTTTATTGCTAATAAATGTGTTTTTTACATATGATTGTTAAAATAAGGAAAATAAAAATAAAATTAAAATAAGAAATAAAAATAAATAAAATAATATTATATATATTTAATTTTATTTTTGTATTTTCAATTAATTTACTTATTTATTTTAATTGTAATATAGTTTTTAAAGTTGTTTTAATTTCTTTTTTTTTATCATTATTTTTATTAAAGTTGATTTATTCATTTCATTTTAAAAATCAGATTAATAAAAATTTAAATGTCTATTTTATTTTTAAATTTTACATATCTCATTTTATTTAATTTATTTATTATTTATATTAAATTTTTATTTGTTAATTTGTTGTTTGTTATTTGTTAATTTGACTTTTTTATAACGTATTGAATTTCTCGGTTTGTCCAATTTAAGCTTCCTTCAAATATATTTTTATTCCCCTAAATACATACCCAAAGGCATTATGCTGTTCCTTTTCTCCCTGATCTATGCTAAGAAAATTCATTATTGAATAACTTCCGTTTTCCATGTTTTTCAATACAAGAAAACTTTTGAAAGTTTCCCAGAAGTCAACGGGCTGAAAAAGTTCCTTTATGCAATATTTCCTTTGCTACGTTAAAGGATGAGAATCTTACGCCCACTTCGATTGCTTATATGCTAAACGTATCGATTCTTATCGATTCATGGCATCGATAGCAAATAAGAATGAAAGCACTTGAGACAGTTGTTGTCTTTGGTAGCTTTTTGTTAACCATTTTTGTTTTCAGCTCAATCGCATTGTTTCGGATCTGGGCGAGCTGCACTTTGATGCGCTTTGGCCTTTAATTAAAATACCTGTTGGTCAGGGTATTTAAGCGTCATTGTGTGGTTTATTAAAATTCAGTTCTGCTTGTTTGTGTGCTCATAATGTTTGTTTGCGGACCATTGGTGACTGAGAGAGAGAGAGACAGAGATTGTGTGTGTGTGTGTGAGTGGGCATGTTTGGTCGGTTGGCTGGTTGGTTGGCTGCGTTGCCTTACATTCCTTGTCGCTTTAGCATTTTGGCTAGCAGAGGCAGGCGAGTCAAAGGCGGCGAGCTCGCTGCAAATATTTGTTGAGGGACAAGTATGCGCAATTAAAATTTGATTTAATACAAAAGTACACACACACACACATACACAAACAGAGAGTGAGAGAGCGATACATGCGCATGTTTGTTTGTTTGTTTGTTTGTTTGTTTGCATGTTTGCAGTTGGCATACAGTATCCAATTTCCGAAATTACTTGCGCATCATCAGTTGAAAATTCCTTGAGTATCGAATGGAATTTAATTGAAGTCACGATTTCCACAAATTTAAGCAATTTACAAGCACGCACACGCACTCACACACACACACACACACACATAGACACTCACATAACACACACGTATGAGCTTAACATAAATAAATCAGATAACACATTAACACTTCTTTCTGGAGATGTGCCCCAACCTATATATATTTGGGTTCTTCGGCGCCGTTTGATGTTGACGAATCCTGTGACGTCCTTCGTCCTTCCTCGCTCAGCTTGATGTTGAATTTTTAATTTTCATTAACATTTGCAGCCTTGAGTCAGCCCTTATGCCACGCCATGCCCATGTATGTGTCTGTGCATGTGCCAGCTCGAGGAGGGGGTGGTGCGAGTTGGGCGGCTGGCGACTGGCGTTTGTTGTGCCACGTCTTGTTGCTATTTTTGGTGATGGTGGTGCTTTTGCTGACGGTGGTGGTGGCAGCAAATGTCCTTCGCCTACACACTCACAATTAGTATTTGCAATGGGCTTAATTGATATTTGTATAATGAAATGTGTCACAGGCTTTTCTTGCCCGCATCGGGTCACAGGTGGCGAGGCGTGCAGCATACAGCCTGAGCAACAGAGATAGCCACAGATGAATAGAGAGAGAGAGAGAGAGAGAGAGAGAGAGGAGAGATGACCAAGAAAGCGATCAATAGCGCAGCACAGCTGCTTTTGACAATCGTCTCGCTCTTGTGATTGAAGCATTCAAATCATAAAGCCGTTGTTTGACTGCTCACAACAATATTTATTAGGCAGCTTTAGGTATTTTAGAAAAATGGAATATGGGCAATTTTTGAGGAGTGTCGACTGAGACACTGTTATAAAATAATAGAATATAAAAACCATGTCATGTATAAAAAAATACCTTTTGCTGCAGTTTTCTTTTCTTGCTTTGACATTAATCAAAAAAAGCTCTTAAAATGGTCTAAAAAAATAGTAATACTGCCAACTGGTATCGATCCAAGAATACTTGTCTAAGTCAAAGCCATTAACATAACAATTTTGAATAAATTTATTATAATTCTGCAAAAATTCTTCAGTTATTTCCCCAAAGCTGTGCCTAAAAGTGGATTTTTATTCTTTTTTCCGATGCAAACTTATAAATTTACTTTTAAAATATTTATGCTTTTTTCTTTAAATTTCATTTTTGAATTTATATATTCATGCTTAATTTTAAATTTAACTTTATTCATAATTCTGAAAGTTTTATGTACTCAAGATAATTAAATTAAATTAAAAATTTTAAATTAAGTTTAAATTCTTTTATTACAATTTAATTTGAATAATAATTTTTAATTTAGATTTTTGTATATTATTTTTAATTTAATTTAATTAAATTAATATTTTTAATTTTTTACATTTTTATTATAATATGATGTATCTAGATACTTTCATAGAACTCGATTGCCCTCCCTATTGCTTCGCTTATCATGTGAAACGCTAACAAATTGCTCTGTAGGCCCGCCAGATTGAGTCTTGTTCTGGCCATAATGCGACCCTCTGACCCGCCGACGAACATAAAAGACAAAGCCGCAATCAATGCGTCTGGCCCAAAGGCCGGCCAAAGGGAAACAAACAGCAAATAAATTTGTTGTATTATTTTGTTGAAGCTGTCGCTTCATTTTATTGTTTGTCGTCTGTTTAAAATGCGATAAATTAAATTAAATAGCATCGAGGCGGGGACTGCGACCGGCACTGGGGCCGTTACGATGGCCAGGTCCTGTTCGGAGTCATTCAGCTGCGGGCGCTTTTATTTAGCTACTTACAGATTATGTGACATTTATTGTTCACGCTTAAATCTTGAAAATTGCAATTTAGCGGCCCCGTTGGTCACTTTCGAGCTCTGTGAATCTCCATTTCGGGGGTTGGGCTTGACGGGCGATTGCTTATCAGTGAGGCAGCATCGCGCCAAGGACATTGTGTGCCATTGGCAAAGCTAAGACCGAATTATGTCCTTGGCAGCGTCTGCTTCGTTACATTTAGCCATTGCCATTGCCATTGCCATGGCCATGGCCGTCGTCTTTGGCTTTGCCTTTGGCTTTATCGTCAAAGTCGCATTTCTTCTTTCTTGTGCCGCCGCACAAATGTCTCGAGTTTCCGTTTTAATAAACGTCGATTCCGGCTTCCTGTTTGCCGGCATCGCATTCTCGCCATATAAACTCGTATATTTAGCGAGAAAACCCACCACCAGCAGCAGCAGGAGCAGATTCGGGCCAAAGTAATTGCTGGTAGCATCGTGTCGCGTCTGCTGCGTCTTCATTTATTGCCAATATAATATTTGACTTTGCTGGAAATTTAATTTCCTCTTTGGCTGCCGCTGTCGTCGCCTTTGCTGCCGTTGCCGCTGCTGCTGCAGTTCGTCTGTGGTGGCATTTGGGCAATTTTCGCGTTCACATCATTGGCATTGGCAACGTGGCAGCAACACCCAACAACAACAACAACAACAACAACAACAACAACAACAACAACAACAACAACAACAACAACAACAACCAACAACAACAACACCCAACAACAACAACTTCAACTACAACAACAAGAGCAAAAGTCAACGTCACTGACACTGCCCTTGGGCCATGTATTACAAATCGGGTTAAACGGCTGCCAAAGAACAAAACGGATGTCAACATAACAAAAACAACAACAAAATGGGGCAAAAAAAAGAATGGCAAGTGTCGCGCTAAAAAGGGTTAAAATTTATGATTATTAAACCATGCCCTGAACCCCAACATCCAATATCCAGCCTCCAACTCCACCTATGTCTCCCTCTCCGCCCTCGCATTAGTGAAAGCCAACGGCAAAGCGGCGACAAATGCCGAAAGCTGAAAACAACAAATGTATCATGAGCAAACCAAACAGCAAAAGAACAGTTAGCGCTGCCCTTTCATCGAATGGGAAATACCCTATGGGGATGAGGGGTATTCCTGGTTGATCAAAAGTGCTGTGACTATGATTACAACTTAAATAACTTTAAATATATATATATATATATAAAACTTTAAAGTATGATTGAAGTGATCCAGATTAATAAAAATACTTCGCAATAAATAAAAATCAACTTTTTAGCTTGATTTTATAGCTTCTGTTTAGGCTACACTTCTAGTTCAAAATTACTGTGAAGATTACTAAAAATGTATACAGGGTGAACTACTGTACTTTTATGGTTTCACTTGCGGAATAGTTTTTAAACTATATTATAAACCATATTAAATATCAGAAAACACAACAATTTCAGTCAATTTACCACTTTAAAAACATCCACTCTTACTGTAATGTATATACCCTCTTGTACGCTCGAAGGGCAAACGGTTAGTGGAAATCGAAAAGCTCTAAAGCGAGCAGCGCGGGCTTGTCTGGCTGGGCGGAGTGGGGCAGAAGTGAAGGCAGAAAGAAAGTGCAGCGTTTTCGTTGGCAAAACGTATAAAATAAACATATGAATATTCATGCCAGACAGAGGCTCAGAGTGGGCGGAGTAAGGGCGGGGGTATGGACAGAGAGACAAGAATAAGAAACAGTGAAAAGTCTTGAATTTTTTGTTGTTTTGAGCGTTTTGCTTAAAGCTACTTGAAATGCAATTTGTGTAAAGGAATTGCGGAAAAATGTTGTGAGAGAAAATGAAAATGTGGGCTGAGATGGAGGGATAGAGAGGGAGAGAGAGAGAGAGAGAGTCAGAAATAAAGGTATATGTACATAGAGAGAGGGAAAGGGAGAGGTGGTAGAGAGATGGCAAGAAGAAGGTGAGAAGATACAGGAGATAGATAATAGGTTGAGAGAGAGAAGATTAAAGGAAATGCATGGAGAGAGAAAGAAAAGAGAGAAGTGGAAAAAAGAATGCTCAGAGGGAGAGAGAAAGCAGAGAAGGGAGAGAGAGAGGGACAGAGAAAGGGAGAGAAAAGAGAAAGAGGGAGAAGGGATCGAAAGAGAGATGAAGAAATGGGCTGGGAGAAAAAGAATGAGAAAAGCAGAAGAGAGGGAGAATAAAAAGAGAGAGAGAAAGAGCGAGAGATAGAAATATAGAGAATGTGGAAAAGAGAGTGAGTGAGAAGTATAGACAGAGACAGGGGAAACAAGGAGAAATATATTAGAGGCAGAGAAAGAGAGAAAAATAGGAAAAGGGAGAGAGGCAGAGAGAACAGAGAGACAGAGAGAGAGAGAGAGAGAGAGAGAGAGAGAGAGAGAGAGAGAGAGAGGGGAGAGAGAATCCAATGGAGCAAAGGAACAAAATTATGTTTATGTTGGCAATAGTTTGTATATAGAACGGGATTTTAAAGTGCAAGAAATTGTTCAAGTCTTTTAAGTTAAGTTGGAAGTGAGAATAAAATGAAATTGAAAGAATACAATTGTCGGAGGTTGCAGGTTAAACTCCACATATTTGGGGTCAAGTCTGCTTCTGGCATTGCATCAGAGTAATCGAAGCTCTCAGAGAATAATGAGCGAGAGAGGCGAGCGTGGCGTCGCAAATTTAGGCAAACTCAGTCCAAGCAGTAGCTTGACATCGATTTAATGCACAAGTCATAGAAAATCTGTTTTAATCTGCAGAGATTCGTCCACTCTTTCTCTCTCTGCTGGAAGTTCCATTAAACGCTCCATGGGCATTAGGCAAAGTGTTAAAATTATGATCTGTTAAGTGTCTAAATACGCACAGAGAGGCAAGATGATGCTGATGGGCGGGTGGTTGGGTGGTTGGGGTGATGGGGGTGGCTGGCTGTGCCAACGCCGGCAGGGTTGTCCATTCATTCATTGAACAACGCCGTTGGAGTGTGTATTTAAAATGTCATTTTGTTGTCAACCTCAGACTTCTTGTCTTATGTCAAATTATAATTATGGCGCCATGCTACTAACGACATTAACACAGCAGCAGCAGCTACAGTTTGGGGCTGCAGGGTTGTGACGACAGCGCCATTAAATTGCCTATGCGAGGGTTCGCAACTTGGCACTGGCTCTGACTCTGACTCTGACTCTGGCTATGGCTATGGCTATGATTATGGCCATGGCCATGGCTCTGTCTCTGTCTCTGGCTCTGGGTTTTGTTTCTTGCTTCATTATCAGCATCGAGAGTTAAAGTGCAGACGGCAGAGAGCGGCAAACGTAACATTTTCTATTACACTTGGCAAAATTGTAACGTTAAACGTTTGAAAAACTTTGTTTTAAAATCACTTAGCGTCTGCTTCACACACACACACACACACACACATATAGAGAACACACACACATGCATAGTTGAAAAGGGTGCAGAGCTTTTCTCGTCGCTGTCGCCTTTTGCAAAGTGGTGATAATTTTTGCTTTGTTGCGAAAATTACAGCATTTTAACCCGGCTTCTGGCTGCCAACAGCCAGCAGCCAGCATCCTGTTACGCCCCACCTCCCTCTCTCCTCTCTCCTCTCTCCTCTCTTCTCTCTTCTTCACCTCAGCTCATTTTCTTTCTCATTCTTTGCTGTGCTCTCCTTTGGTTTGCAACGGACGCGACTTGTGTCGACTTTTAATGGTTTTCATCTTATTAGCAGCAAAGTTCTTTGCCGCCGTTGCCTTTGTTGCCACGCCCACACCCACACCCACTCGCACTCGACACTGCACAAAATGGCTAACAGCAACAGATTTATTTGCAATATTTGCTCATTTGGCAAAACGCCGTCGACGCAACATTCGAGTCTTTTGTCTTAGCCACTTTGTGCTCCATCGCGTCTGGGCCTGCGTCTCGTTTGGCCTCCTCCAGCTTACCACTTCGTTAGTTTGTTGACGCTTACTCGAGCAGCTGCCACGCCCTCAAAAACCAGCTACCCATGGCCGCTGCTCGCTTGTTGCTCGCCTCCCCCGACTGGGCCTGGCCTGGGCGGCTGTGGGGCGCATAATTAAAAAAGTTTCATTTCATTTTGTTGGTTTTCTTGGTTCGTTTCGTCTGTTTATGTTCATTTGTTTTCTTGTGTAGGTTTCTTGGGGTTTCTTCTTGACTGCCCGCCGCCCGCCGCCCTTTGCCCGCCACAAGCTGGCAATGTATTGTAGGCTGGGTGGATCAGCTTGTTGTTGCCGCCCTTGTCCTAATGATTGCCGCCTTCGAGCATTTTTTGCATGCTTCGTTTAATTTAATATTAATCTAAGAACTTTGTTTGCCTTTCGCGTCCTATTCGTGTCCTTCTTTGTCGTCGTCGTCTTCGTCGTCCTTGGCTTGCTGCAAAAACTTGCAAATGAGCCACGGCTTAGCCATGTTCCTATCATCTAAAGAAAATAGTTAGCATCATCAGCGAGAGTTGGCGTCCTATACTGTCCTATGTGGTTGACAAAACTTTTGCTGACGAGCGAAGGATCATCGAATATGTTAAGCATGTGTTGCCTTAAAAGCATTTACAAGTTTATATATTGATAAAAGTATATCTATATATATATATATATATATATATATATATATATATATATATATATATATATATATATAATATCTACATATATATATTTAATATATTTTAAATTCTAATATCTAAAGTATTGAGATTGGGAATCAGAAAAGTATTTTTATATATTATAAAACTAAAACTTACTGCAATATAAAGTTTTTTTTTGTTTGTCAATTCTAATTTAAAGCAAGTGTTGGCAAATTGCTTTTAATATTATTCTTAACGTATTTGTTTTATAAAATTGTATAGAAATAATAAAATTCAGTTAATTAAGTTAAGAAGAAATAAAGTTTTTTTTCTTAATTTTCATTATATTTTGTATGTTTGTTTAAACGCTTTCTTATTTTTCTTTAAACCAATTTTGTTATATTATAGTATTGGCTTAATATTTTTCGTATCGTTTTTAGAAATTTGTAGTTTTTTCTTTTCAAAAAAATTAAATTAAATTATTTATTGAATTTTAAAAATATTTTTGTTTAGAAATTTTCTAAAATTTTTTTTTTTTTCAAAACAAAAATGTAATATTTTAATTATTTTTTTAATAATTAAAATATATTTTTCCTATTTTTTTAAAAGTTTCCCATTTTATTTTTACAAAAAAAAAAAAAAAAAATAATAAAATTCTAGCATTTCAAGAATTTTCTTTAAATATTTTCTTTTTTTTTAGCTTTCATTTTCAAATAATAAAGTTCTAGTATTTAAAAATTTTCTTTATGTATTTTTGCTTTAACTTTCTAAATTTGTATTTTTAAACAATTAGGCTTTAGTATTTTTAATGTTGTCTTCTCATTAACATTTTTATTTTTTTTAGAAACTTTCTAAATTTATATTTTTAAATAAAAAAGTTCTAGTATATTTTTTAAGATTTTTAAACTTTTTGTTTTCAAATAATTACTTATATTTATTTATAACAATAATATTTATAGTATTTTCTGCAAATTTTGGTATTTTGTCTTTTTAAATCGCACTCAATTAGCTTTGCTAAAGTTATTCAAATTCGTATGTTTGGCAGCGATAAACTCAGCAGCTTTGCCAAACACTCATTCATATTTGCTGATTAACTCATGCGTTTGGCATTCAAAGTGTTTGGGCCACAAATTTTGTATTCGCGCCCCTTTTCGGAGGGCAGCTGAGAAGTCAGCGAGTGAGCGAACGAGCTGTAGTCGATGTCAGCGCAATGGAAACGGCATTTTCATTCTTGTTCGCATTTTGAAAGTTCATGCCGCCTTATGAATATTCCAAATATTTCAAGTTTTCGGTCTGTGCTGAGTGGGAGTGCGAGTGGGAGTGGGAGTGGGAGTGGGAGTGGGCGGCATTCAGTGAGGTCCATTGACGTTCTGGCTGTTATGGCAACTCTGGCATGCGCAACCACTATACGTAGGGTTGCCATGCCAAAGTCACTTCATGTTGCACAGTTCACTGTTTGACCAATGCATTTTGGTATCAGGCATAGATACAGATACAGTTAGCTCGTGCTGGAACGTTGTCTGGTTAATCAATCAATTCAATCATTCAATCATGCGATGTCTGCGTGGTTGCTTTGTTTAGTTAATGATTCTACGGCAGGTCTCTGTGAATTTGGCCATGCAGTTGGGGCTCATTGAGCATGAGGCATGCAGCATGCAACATGCCGCATGCCGAACTTCAGTTCACATAAATTCCTTGCATGCGATTGCAGAGGCAGAGTCTTACCCATCCACATCAGTTACTCAATATCACCCTCTCTCTCTCTCTCTCTCTCTTTTTCTCTCTTTAAGGTAAGAGCTTTACGCTGACAATTGTCATCTCGACGAATCCGATACAGATCGCCACCTATACGAAGGCCATCAAGGTAACGGTGGATGGGCCTCGTGAGCCACGCTCTAAGGTACGCCATCAGGGCTTTCATCCGTTCGCATTTGGACCACAGCGTTTTGGCCCGGATCCACTTATGGCCGGATTACCCTTTAAGTTGCCAGGTATGTAAGCTGTTTACGCTCTCTGAAATCCCATCGCCCCGAGCGCCGCGCCGCTCGTTAGGGCAGGTATTGATGTCGCTGCGCAGCGAATAGACAGCGATAAGCCCTAATCATTTGTTTATAAAAACATGTCTATTATAAGGGTTAAACGGCAGCGAGCGGCGCATTAGCCTCGTCTGCCCGCCGGCAGCGGAAACTTTTTATTAAAAGCGGATTAAATTACTTTATTACGAAATTTAACTGATGACAGGCAATTAGATAGGCCTCGCTGTGAATTTAGCCATTATCGAAGTCATGTGCCAATAAATGGCTTAGGGGGTTTTACAGGGGAGATGGGGATAGGTGAGGGTAATCGACATCTGTGTAGGAGAAGCCATGGAGAGCTGGCGCTACATATGTATGTACATATGTGGACTGTGGCTCTTTTTAGATGTAACAATAAAAAAATAATAATATAAGATTAAAATTTATAAAAATAATAATAATTAATAATAATATTAAAACTATAACAAAATAATAGTTATAGTTAAATTTTAATAATGAACAATTTTAAAGTTAGAAAAACTTCAATTTTGATGAAGTACTTGAAGTCAGACTTCACACTTCACACTTCAAAAGTTCAAGCTTTAAATACAACAATGTGCGAGATTTAAATATAGGATTCTTGATTTCTTTAACAGCTTCTTTATATATTTAATAATTTTTGAGATTATTTGTGTGCTTTACAATTTCGATTTTAGTCCATTTAACAACCTATTTAATAGCTGGAAATAGTTTTTTGTTAAGTTTGTTCTTTATGTTTGATCATTGATAGAGTAAGACGAGAGCAGAGTTTGAAAGTTTCTAAAATTTTGTATCACAACTTTGCTTATCATTAATATACTCACAGCAACTTAAAGTCTGTTTAATTTCATGCACAGATTGTATGCTTCGATCATAGTTTATTATTATCCATGGGTCCAAGTAAAGTCACTTGTATATGGCAGTAAACCAGAGACAATTCATCACCAGGAAATCAACATTCAAAGAGCTATTATTCCATTCCCCATTTCTGTCTTGAAGACATTAACTCAATCCATTATGTTTAAGGAAAAAAACAATTAGGTGGGCACATCGCTAGCGACATTTAATCCCACTGCATACTGCATACACTGTGCCTGTTTGAGGTTTAGAGGTTTCTCTTGTTGATAACCAGTTTTTGGCTGGCGCTCGTCAGTGTCGTCTGCCTTACATTTGTAACTTGGCGCAGGATGCCAGCTATCATTAACAGTCGAAGGACATTAGCATACGGACGATGACAAATGCGTGTTCAGTCAGGCGCCGGGTCCTGGCGACAGGCGTGCAAACAGATTCGCGCTGCCTTTTTGTTAAGCCCCAATGCATCTGTTTGCCCTATTTATGCGCCCATAATGCACACACACACACATACACAGACACAGAATAGAGGCGACAATTATATAACAAAACAACAGCTTGAAAAATCCATTAAAATGATTTTAATCCTTTAACGAGTCACAAAACGGCAGCGGCGTCAACTTCGACTCGTACAATTCGAAGATGAGCAGCTTTGAGCAGCAACCCCTGAGCCGTCGGCAGGAGCCACCTCCCCGCAGCCAACCCTTAACAATAATACGCGCCCTCAACTCGACAGCAGCAGCAGGCGTAGACTTAAATTATTTTAAAGCGCTCGTCGCGACTGTTGCAACAATAAACACGCGATATAACCAGACTGCGAACAAGGATAACGACGGCAAGGACAATGCCGAAGACTGCGAAAAGTCGCTGCTGTCGCCGTCGGCATCGGCGATGCAACATCGACATCCAAATCGTCGCCTGGTAAACAAATCCCGTTTGATACGCTTTGATTTTATTAAAATTTAACAATTTCGCTATGAAATTTATGAGGCGACAAGTGGGTGAATGCCTCGCTAGGTGGTGCAACCACCACAGCCATCACCACTGCCGCCGTCGCCGTCACCGCCACCGCCGAGACCACTGGCTCCGTTCATTTGTCTGTTGTCTGCCGCCGACTGCTGCCTGTTGTCTGCTGTCTCCGCTTCTATCACTTTCTCTCTCAGCTTCTTATTAACTAAGCCAATTGGAATCTTCAACATTTCCAATATTAAGTTTTCCACAAAGTTTTCAAACTGCAGAAACTTTAATTTATATTTGCTTCGCCAAGTGCTTTGTTAACAAGCTAACTATATATTTTTATAATATATATATTTTTTTAATATTAAAAAAAAGTAATCTTAAAAAGCAATTTTTAAAAAATTATTTTAAAAATATTTTAAACAAAGCATAAATATATTAAATACTATAATAATACTTAAAAAATATTTTTGTGAATAAAAAAACTTAAATTTATAAAAATATTTTTTTCAACGCATAAATTAATACAAAAATATTTGTTTCCACATCTAAAATTAAGTTAAAAGATCTTTTTTATTGTTTAAAATTTCTTCATCATTGTCACTTAACAAATTGCAAAAATTAAACTGAAACTATTTATTTTTGCTTAAAAAAATACATAAAATTACAAATAATCATATATTATGATGATTTATTTTCTTTATATTTAATTATTGAATTATAAATAAAATAAAAACAATTAAATATAAGTAACATATGTTTTTTTGTTTCTTTAGTAATTCTTTTTCCTTTTGTTTTATGTAAGTTGCGAAATGAGTTTAGTTTTGTTCAAGAATGTTCCGATACAAGCTGAAGCAGATCATATTTTTTTTATTTATTTTTATTTATTTATTTATTTTTTTTTTTGAAAACTTTGACGCCCCAAAAGTTTTTTGCACTTGCGAACCGAAACTGCAAAGTGACACAGCAGCAAAAAAGTGTCTCAAAATTACATTAAAAACTAAAAGGCACTAGCCATGTGTGTGTGTGTGTGTGTGTGTGTGTGTGTGTGTGTGTGCGTGTGTGTAGTTTTGGCATACACAAAATGTAGTTGACACTGGAGTGCTGCGTGTCACAGAAAGTTTGCCAAATGATTAAAAGGACTCGACGCTGGTGCCTGCTGCCAGCAAAATAGTTGAGCTGGTTGGGAAAAAGCGAAGCCAAGTGCTTTTCTTGATGGAACGGAATAAATATTAAATGGCGTCGTAAGCAGGGCACATTAGTGCCACGCCTCTAGCCCCCCACAGACCCTTCTGCTGTTTGCCTCCCGTTGCTGGAGCGCAAGGTGCCCGGGGGCCCCGTCACGAGTGTGTGGAAAGTGGAAAATTTGTAACTTCCGCAGCGGATATCCTGTTTCATACACGCGCGCCCTCTCCTGCGTGCGTGTGTGTGTGAGCCTTTTGAAGTTGCCTTCATCAGCTACAGCAGCAGCAGCAACAGCAGCAGGAGCAGCAGCAACTAAAAAAGTTTCGCGTTCGCGTTTTTAGTGAAAATTATATTAAAATTTTGTGCTTGATGTAATTTATGTCATAAAACCCATCTGAAAGTAGACACATGTGTGCATAATTACACACAGACTCGCTCGCCCTCTCCCCCCTATCTCTCTCTCTCTCCCCCTTTCTGGGTGTGTATGCGGGTGCTAATGTTTTAAATTAATTTTCAGCTTGAAAACATTTTTCAGCGCATTGTCTTGAGCTCCGCACTAAAGTAGCTCGTATATTTTCACATATATATTTATATATATATATATATATATATATATATATATATATATATATATATATATATATATATATATATATATATATATATATATATATATTATTTTTTTTACATATATTTAAATTTTGGGGCAAACTTATTTATTTAAAACCCTTTTGCCGTCAGCCGCTTTGTGTTGTTTGCCTTGCAGGACCTTGTACGCGCGCAGCACGTCAAAGGCAATGCAAAAGGCAAAGGCAAAGATCAAAGTGCGCAGCACACACCATCACATCATTATACACACAGCACACACGCACACACACCAGCTCTTTTTTTACTGATTTATATATTCACTTGGGGCATTAGGCCTATGCGCCTGTATTAGCGCACTCCACTAGAGCCGCTGATGCTTAAAGCTAAACTTGTACATTTTTTAGCTAGGCACCTAAATAGGTTTTTGCTTATTTATATTTTAGATGAAAGTCATGAATGGTTAAATTATAATAAAAGAGCAATAATTAAAAATAAAAAATAAAAATAAAAAAAAAATATAAATACATATATAATATATAATATAGTTAACTATTCTGCCATGTATTAATATTATAATAATGAAAAGAAAAATAGTATCTTTTAATTTGAAATTAAGTTTTTAAAGCCAGAAATAGAACTTAAAAGAAAGTCTTATAAAAGAAAGTCTTATAAATACATAAAATATGTATACCAATTATACTTTTTATACCCTGAACCCATTGAAAATGGGAAAAAAGGGTATAATGGTTTTGTGAAAATGTATGTAACAGGCAGAAGGAGGCGTGGCAGACCCCATAAAGTATATATATTCTTGATCAGGGAGAGAAGCCGAGTCGATTTAGCCCTGTCCGTCTGTCTGTCTGTCCGTCTGTCCGTCTGTCCGTCCGTCCGTCTGTCCGTCTGTCCGTATGTTTGAACGCGTCGATCTCAGAAGATATAAGAGCTAGAGACTTCAAATTTTTTTTGGAAGTTCGTGTATAGTACGATTCGATCGAGTTTGTTTCAAATATTTGATAACTATAATCGTTTTAATGTTATCGATTAAAAACCGATATCTTCATTTAGTTATAAAATTCTATTTAATTCATCTTTCTAGCTAGAGTCTTCAAATTTTGCATTTAGTGTTATTTGAGCCTTCTGCAATTTCGGTTTTTGTTAAATTTAGGATGCCACGCCCTCAAATTGCCCCTTCGCCTCAAATTGCACGTATTTCAAGTACTAGAGACTTGTGCTTCGGCACATACATACATATGAATGTCATGATCACGCCCCACAAATTTGATCAAAGTCGTTCGACTAGAAAAAAAGTTATAAAACATTTAATATCTCATATTATCGGCGTCTTGCAGCAGCAGCGAAGCTGATGAGTCATAATGCACAGTTAGCAGATTGTGCGTGCGTCTGTGTGTGTGTTCTTGTGCGTGCGTCTGTGTGTGTGTGTATGTATTGCTTGCTACATATGTACATACATATAAAAGTAACGGAGAATGTTAGCGGCTCTTAGGAATCGCAGTTCTTCGCAGGGTTCAGGGGATCTCTTTGTCGAGCAGTCTCGACTAGAGCACTCTTACTTGTTTTATTTGTGATTCTCTTTCTAAATGTCTTGTATGTATATCTATTACAGCCTATTTCTTATGCTCTCTTGTTTAAAGTCCTCTGTAGACATCACAAATTTTGCAATCTTATACGACTTGTATAAGATTCCCAATTCAGAGGCCAAGCATAAGATTGATCTTTAATCAATTGGACTCAATTGTGAAATGCATAAAATCTCTAAGAATTCAGTTAAAGTTAGGCAAATTTGAGTTTTATTATACAACATAGAGTTAGTTAATACGAATCACTACTATATTTAATATATTTATTGTTTAAATTGATTTATATTTATTTATTTATTCAACATATGCAAATGCCTCCAAGAGTATTCACTGTTTGCCCTGCCCAACAAGTCAATGAAAACATTCGCTTCTTCCTCTCTCTTCCTTTTTTTCTTCGTGCGCTTCCTTTTTGGCAGCTTGAAGTAATATGTAATTGTATGTAGATGTTCGCTGGCAAAGGGTTAAGCATTATATCTTTAAACAACTTGATAAACTCGCTCGCTCGCCCGCTCGCTCGCTCGCGCAGCCCTTGTTGTGCAAAAATGAAATGATTTAGTGCAAATAATCAAGCATGCAGACAGACAGACAAATTTGCACAGTCACCGTGAGGCTGGCAGGTCCGTGGGGAAGGCCTACAGCTCAATTTGGCTGGCAAAAAGGAAATTTTAAAGTCATCGTCCTTGCTTGTCCGTGGCCCTGACTGTGAGGGCTGTGGGCCTTCGTGTATGTGTGCGCGAGTGCGTGTGCGTGTGCGTGCTCGTGTGTGTGTGTGTCGTTGCCCCCCAAGGACATATTACAGCATTGATTCAATTTCATGTCAATTTACGTGTCAATGCGACACTAATACGCCAAGGGTCGTGGCTATTGCGGAAAGCTGCTGACTGCCCTGACCCCTGAGTCCTGACCCCGCTGCTTGACATGTGGCACGGCTCGACTCGACACTCGACATATCGGTAGGCGGGTCGGCGGTGGGTCGGGGGCCGGGGGCCGGGGGCCGGCGGCCGAGGGCCAAGGTGTGCATTTAAAATTATTTATAACATTTGCGAAAATATGTTTGCCAAATGCCAACAACTCCGTAGTTGCCGCCGCTTTGCAATTTCTTTTCGCCGCGCCCTAAAAAGTATGCTACGTTTTTTTCATTCCTTGCCTTTCCTTTCCTTTCTTTTTTTTTGTAGGTAATAACTTGCGGCCTGTTACGCACATGGCCAATGTGAGTGTGGGTGGATTGGTGGGCTGGAATGTGTGTTACGCCAACCCCGCCACCGGCACCACTCGCATGTGTTGACAACACTTGTGTAACGGTAAATTTGTGCGTATTGTGCGTGCGGAGGAGTGGGAGTGGGAGTGAGAGTGAGAGTGGGGGTAGGGCTCGTGGTTGGAGATGTAGACTGAGGGGTGGCAAAATGCCTCGACTTGGGCCAGGGTCTGGGTCTGGGTCTGGGTTCTCCAATTGAAATTGGGGTCTTTTTAAGCTCTTGTCATGCCTTACAAAATATCAGCAAATTTGCCAAAACAATTTGCAAAGCTACGGCAAATGCGTACGTGTAAATACTGATATGACAGGCACTTGACAACAGCCTGAGAAATTGATCAAGACCCAATGCGCTGCGCTGCGCTAAGCTCACCTGTGGCGGTGCTCAAATAGTATTGGACTCCTTCGGCCCGCTGCCTGCTGTCGTCTGCCAGGCAGCCACAGCAGCTGGTTCAATGTCTTTATTAAGTGAAACGATTTTACAAATTGCCAGCATCAGCCATGGATGCCAGGGAAGTGGGAGTAAAAAGTATCAATAACTAGCCTGAAGAGAGCGAAAAGAGATAATCTAAGACCCAAGTTTATTTTGTATTCTGATTAACTGCTTTTGAATGTTTGCAAATTTGAAACTGAGTCTGATATATGCTAGTATGATATCGACATGTAAGTATGCTTGTATGCTGATATCTCTATTGTTATTCAGATTATTTTAAAGTATTATATTATTTTTATAAAGATTTTGAGAATTTGTTATATATTTTTCAAGTTTTTAATTGTTGTCTGAAATTGGAAAATAAATAGGAAAGCTCTAATTATATTTTTAAAATTTTTTATAATAAAATATTTAAATATAATATTGTATTTAATTATTAAATATATTATAAATGTTTTAAAAATATATTTAAATATATTCTATTAATTTTTTAGTATCTAAAAAAATAACAAAAATTAATATTGTGTGCAATAAATAATATATAATATCTAATATAAAATAATATAATATAAAATAATATAATATAAAATAATGTAATATAAAATAATAAAATAACCAAAAATATATATATTTTTTTTATTCAGAAAGACTTAAATACTTAAAATTAAAAAAAAGTCCTTACTCTTGATTTCGAATAAAAAAGTTGAAATATTTAGTAAAATTGAATAATATTCTTAGTAAAAAATTTTACAGTCTCATCTTACGAGACTCATTAGAATGCCTATAAAATGCTGAATCAAAGCAATATAGTGCACATTACTATAGTAAAACATATTTTGAGGCTTTATAGACGATGTTCACAGTGAACTTAAGTCATATTTCTAAGCCAAACTCAGCACAAAATCAATAGACTTGAGTCATGTCCTTGAAGTTGTTAGTTCACAGTTTATGCTCTAGAATCTAGACGTTGCAGATGTTGCCACATACGCACTCACACAGGGATTTATCATCATCAGTATTATTATTATTGCGAACTTCAAGTGGTGGAGTAGCCCTTGCTTTGGGTCTGCCTATGACTGGGCCTCAGCCACTTATGCAGATTGCCCAATAATATTTATAAAAAAAGAGAGGAAAATAGTAAAAACAAAAACAAAGGCAAAATCCGAATTTAAAAAAAGGACATTTACCGCAAAGTGCGCACCAAAGTAACCAGCATTTGGAGCATTTGGAGCTGGCGAGCGAGCACGCTGAAAAGTAGGCAACAGAAGCGCTCGTCGCTCGGCGCTCAATGTTGGCGCTGCTGCTGCTGCGGCTGCGGCTGTCGCTGCTGCCGTCGCTGGCGTCGGCGGCGTCAACGGCAACAACGGTTGGCGCAGGCGCCAACTGTGAGCGACTACTCAGCTCTCTCGCTCTCTCGCACTCGCTCTCTCTATCTCTGAGTGAAATGCCAGCGACTGGCGAAATTGAGTCGAGTGACTTGCGAGCCATTTACTTTGGCGATTTCCCCTGATTCGTTGGTTCGCTCAACGTGCTTCGTGCGCTGCGTGTGGGGGGTTGCTGCTGCCATCCACTCAGCCATCCAGCCAGGCAGCCAGCCAGCCAGCCACCCACCACACATTGTGGTGAGTTAGAAGGCAACTTGCTTAGGCCACGACGACTTCTACGCGTTTTTTCCAAGTCGCTGTCTTGTGGTGAGAAATTGTTGCGCGCTGTTGAGCTTATTTCTTTTCGCTTTTTCTCTCGCTCTCTTCGTTTCTTTTTTTTTTTTGCTGCCTGCTTTGCTTGAGCGCCTTTCGTTTTCATTGTGGGCCAGCGTGGACTGTGGGCGGGGGTTGGGGGCGTTGCGCTTGATACGGCAATTGCTAGCGTCGAGTGGAAATGCCGTCGGAAAAACGCAAAACGCAAAACGCAAAGCGTAAGCGCTGTTTTGGCCGACGGCAAATGCGCTTAGCGCCAAATGCGACTTTCGTTTCCAGGCAATGGAATAATGATTTGGCAGCCGCTGGAATGCCAATAGATCCGCAAATATATATACATATATATACATATATATCTATCTATCGGATTACGGCGTTATATTTCTAGTGCCTGGCCACTTCTATGTAAAATAGATTTCAGACCTTAATCCCGCACTCGCACTCGCTCGCCAGCCCCAAACTGCCAACTCACGCTGCAACGTGCTGCCCAGAGATACAAAAAAAAAAAATAAAGAAATAAAATAAAAAAAACAAAGCAAAACAAAACAAAACAAAACAAAAAAAAAGCGTGGGAAGTTGGACGCATGAAAGCTTTTTGTGGCGCACCAATAGCACCGCGTTATGCCCCGCTACACACACACACTCGCACACATACAGACATAGAGAACACGCTCACTCATGTATGGGGGCTGGGCTATGGCTGCCTTCGCACCGAAACCCGGCAAACGTCAACAGGCTTGGGCACCCACCTAGCCCACCGGCCCAGACGAGAACGCCCGACTCCGACGAATACCGTTACGTGGCGTGCCGAAGAAAGCCCGACCCCAAACTGACACCAAGCGCGGCTAACCCTTTATCGCACATAGGGTTTCCTTACAGGACCGCATATTTAGGTTTTTGTTATGGGGTTTCACTGTCGCCATCCTTGGTATGCCTTCATGCGGTCTCTCTCTCTCTTTGCACATACGTATGTGTGTGAGTGTGAGTGGGTGTGTGTGTGCCTGTGTGTCTGTATGTGTGTGTGGGGGGGCTTGGCCACTGCCCGCAAACACACACACACACACACACACACACGCACACTCTGACACACATTCATATAGTCTGGGTTACCAAAATCGACGTGATGTTATATTATATGGAAACACAATTTGCTCAATGTCTGCAGCCGCATCCGCCGCATCGAAGTCTTCGTCGTCGTCGTCGTCGTCGTCGCTGTCGCTGTCGCCGTCGCCGTCGCTGCTTCACCGTCGGGTGCCGCTGCCAGCTTCAAATAATTCTCGAGAGCGTGGGCGTGTCTGTGTGTGCGTGTGTGATCGTCGCAGTTTTGTGGGCTGTTACTGCTGCCATTTTGTGTGACACAACTAAAATCCAACAAATATGGCTCCAACCATATACCCCAGCTGGCGATGTACATAGCTGGCGCCACATACATAAATAGTTTTATCTCACTATATATAAATACACATGCATATACACATATTAACATAAAAAGGAGCAGTTGGTGCACTGAGCTTGCTAATGGCACGGACACTCTCACAACTTTCTAATGATATACAACTAAAATAAATACTATAATGACTGCTAATGCATGTGGCAGGGGCTGGCCAAGATGACGTAGGAGCAGAAGAGAAAGGGAAATGAAGAACTGCACAATTATATCGTATGAAAAGCTTTTGTTGATATAAAAGATATAATGGGGAGAAAAAAGATATTATGTAGAATAGATTAGGGAATGTTTATATATAAATATATATAAATATATTAAAATATATATAAATATATATATTAATATATATAAATGTATATTTAATATTAGAGTTTATTACTCTTGTATTCTATTTACTTAAGCCTTTTAGAAATGTTTCGATTTATTGCATAGACTTCAAATACTATTCCATCTGATAAAATATGTGGGAAAATGTAGTTAGATTTACAAAAATTATGTATTATCCCTATATATATTAGAGTTATTATTTATTTTGTTTACATTAAAAATTGCTTGCTTCTTTTACAAAATACACAATGTTTTCATATATTCAAAAACTTGTATAATATATACAGACTTCAAGCTTCTATGACAAGACAGAAAATGCTTTAAATATTTATGAAATATCTCAAAACTTTAGAATTAAATTAAGTTAAACATAACGATTTAGTAGAACATATTTCAAATAATTTTTAAATATTTAATTATATTTTTGGATACCCTATAAATAAATATACAACAAAAAATAGTTGAATACCTGATTAAAAAAAATATATAATTCAATCAAATTTCTTTAGCTTTGTAGCTTATATTTACAAAAAAAAAAAAAAAAACATATAAAACTGAATCTTAAAATTTAATTTAAAGGTTAATTTGAAAACGATTATTAATAATCAATAGTCTTGAATATAATAAATAATTTTAATATTAAAATAGGCGAAAATAAATAATATATAAGTATTAAGCATATATTTCTGAATATAAACAATCAATTTGATAATTTAAGAAAATATAAAAAATAAATCAAAATTGATTCAAGAGTCTAAAGCAATTCCGAATATATATATATTATTCTACGAGTCAACCCCATTGAATACTTTCCAAATAACATTTAATATATTTGAAGTTTCTTAGTAAGCAAAATCCACGAAATTAATCAAAAATTGTTGCTTCGACTGAACACGAACTTCAGCAATTTTGAACCGCTGTGTCTGTTGTCAGAAGATGAAATTGAAAATAAAAGATAATAGAAATAAGCAAGGCAAGTTTTCAAGATCTCAGACAGACGCTGCTGCAGCAGCAGAGTTGTTTGACCTACTTAGAGGCACTTGTACTTAGGAGCAGTATCAAGTGTCATATGTGATTTCGAATCAACTTCAACAGTTCATGAAGTAGTTGCAGCTGAAAGTATGCCAGAAGATAAGGATAACGCAGCATGCCAATCAAGTAATGCGCCAGAGCAAATATAGCGCTAGTCTTGTTGTGTCTGTGAATGTGCCGCATCTTGGATGTCTGCCTGGTCTCCATCTCAGTCCCAGTCCCAGTCCCAGTCTCAGCCTAAGTCTCGGTCTCTGTCTCAGACTCTGTCTCCGACTGTGCGCCCAGTCATCTCATGCTCATTCCTGTGCTGGGGCCTGTCCCCGTCTGACTGGTTGGTCTGGTTGGTTCGTTGGTGGGTTGTTGGTGTCACATTTTCGGTGAAATTTTGGTTGCAAACTTTGGCAAAACTTGGCCAAGTATTTGGCCTCAAGTGCGACAGAGCGGGACAGAGACAGCCAAACCAGAGTACGACAGACAGTCTGGGCGCGACTGGCAGAGAGAGACGGAGAGAGCCGAAAGCGATTGCAATTGAGAGCGCGCATGTGGGCGGTGTACATATGTATGTATGTGTGTGTTATGTGTGTGTGTGTGTGTGTGTGTGTGTGTGTGTGTTGTGGTCGGTCTTCGTCTTCGACTGTGCGAGCAGCAGCGAGAGGAGCTTAGCAAGACGAGATTTTCTCAATGTTTGTTGCCTTGGCGTTTTCTTAAGTGCGACTCACACTCACACACTCTCACACACTCACACACACACTCACACACACCCTCACACACACATAGCTGACAATGAGTCAACTGTGCTTTGCTTAGAGCAGCATCTTCAGTCAGCGTCGCCGTCTGGTATTTGAGCCTGTTTGGTAGCAGCAACATGCTCCTCTCTCTTCTCCCTCTGTCTCGCTCTCTCTCTTTCTCTCTCTCTCTCTCTGTCTCTATCTCTCTCTGTCTTCTCCTCCCTGTGGCCCTCTCCAATCATTTGCAGACCCAATGGCTTGCAGCCAGAGCAGCTTCCTTCACTAGCCCGCAAATGTGGGCTGCCACTTGATAGCGACAACGCCGTAGGAGTTGGACCATAAGGGTCGAGACGACGCGCCGCTCGGTGGAGAGAGTCCGTCCAGACGGTGCAACGACATTGTCGACTGGGATAATTTTAATGAATTTATTTAGGAGTTTACCTTCAGCTCGCTTCGTTGCTTTGGCTGGCTTTAACTGGCTTTGGCTCGGGCTCGCCTTCTGGCCTGCCAGATTTGCCCAGGTAGCTCCCAGCCAGCGCTCCCTCCGTCCGCCCGTTCCTCCGCCTGTCCGTCCGCCTGGCCTCTCTCATTGGGCGTGCACATTCAGCACCGTCGGCTGGCTGAGGGCGACGCAAAGATGCATTTACATAAGCAGCAATATGGCGGCTTGTTGATCACATGTCGGGCCAAGGGGCCGCAGCGGACGGGCCTCCACTGGTGGGCGGTAATCTTGCCCAATGTTGTTTTGCAGCGACCAAAATGTGCGGCAACGTTTTTGGTCTTGCACAGTGGGCTATATGTGGTCGGACGGGCTACGGCTTCGGGCATGCCATTGGACTCGCCTGCGCTCCTCTGCTGCGACTTGAACGTGAACTCATATTCTGGTCAGACGCACGCCGCTCGCTTGAGCCTTAACCTGCCTAAGTCCTGAACTATTTCAATTTTATTGCCTAAAAATATTTCACCTGAAATAGTAGCCCTACAAATTCTGATATGATTTAAGTTAATCGTGTTTAGTTTTTGGCTAGTTAAAATAGAATAGGATGATGTTCGTGGAGCACTGACCTCTGTCATAGGGTTCGCAGCTCAAGCCTCATCTAGCCAGCTTGAAGTATTTTCTTTCAAAAAGCTCTCATCAAACCTAATCCAATTTCATTACTTCTAATTGGAACTCAGCTCTCAGCTCACAATTAGTTACTTAAAGCATATAGCCGAGTTTTGCCTTTTCTGAGAATTGCATTGAGAGGCAACTTCATTTTGTTTGCTTTAAATTAGTTCATATGAGATATAAGAGAATTTACATGCAGATACGTCGTGTCTAAGCTGAGATATTGTTTTGGGGCTCCTATTGGAATACTTCGATCTTCGACATCTATCCATAATCTAATCATAAGCTAACTTTGAGGGTAAATAAAAGTTAAATGTTCTGAAAATGTTTTCCCCTGCGCTTCTGCAACTTATACCAAAGCTTGGCGTGGTTACTCCTATGTGGACAATCCTTCAATATTGATATTCTCTAGTCTTTTGAGTCTTCTTCTGGGGAGTGAGTGTGCGACTTGGCAGTACAGCTCGTAGTGATATGTTGAAGATTGTTTGTTTATTATATCTCCAGCCTAGATTACGTTGAGCTTGTTTACTTCCATTCTGAAAAGTCGGTGTGGTAAAGCTTTGCTGACATTTCGATGATATTCCGTAAACTATTAATCACCTGCCCACATATCATCTAAGCCTTGCATTTTTATTATCCACAAAGCCTATATAAAGCTAAGCTTGACTCTCTTTACCAAAAGCTCAGCTTAGAAGTTTAGTGGAAGCTGTCTAGCTAGACACCAGGTTCAGTTTATCTCCTTTTCTGTTCACTTCAAACTTCACTTAAGCTCCTCACTAATTTCATCTCAATCTCCTTTGCAGGCTTCGCACATCATTTGGTCGGGATGCACAGTCATCTGCATGCGCCCGATTGGCGGGCTCACATGGCGCTGGGCGGACGTCCTGGCTTTCCCGCTGGTCCGTTCTTCGCGCACCACCACGGCGCCACCTTTGCGGGCAATGCGACTGGCGGTCTGCGTGGTCTCAGCGGTAATTAGCCCTTGATTCTTCTTGAATTCTCCTCCAGTAACTGAGATTTCTCCACAGACAATCAGCAGCAGCTGGCGACGGTGGGCGCGGCGCACAGCACCACCAGCCCGGAGGGCTCGCCGACGACCACGACGAGTGCCACGCTGAGCGCGTTCGTGCAGCCGCCGGCGTGCAATGCCAGCGCGGGCGGCTCGCCGCCGCTCATGCTCAGCAGCTTGCAGCATCACGACAATAACAACAACAACAGCAGCAGCAACATCGACGCGGGCTTCGAGAGCGACAGCATCTCGGTGACGGGATCGCCGCGCAAGAGCATCAGCTCGCTGACACACGACGAGGAGGAGCCCGACCCGGAGGCGGGCAGAAGCCGCAGTCCGACGCTGCTCAGCGCAGATGCCAGCAGCGTGGCGACCCTTGTGGAGCCAGCACCTGGAGCTGGCGGCGGCGGTGGCGGTGGCGGTGGCGGTGGCGGAGGAGGCGCCTTCACTGCTCTCATCCAACGCAGCAAGAATCCAAGCGAGCTCTTTGGCGGCTTCGCAGCGGCGGGCGCGGGTCACTTTGCCCCAACGGCGCACAGCTTCAATCCGGCGCTGGCGGCGCAGCTCTTCCTGCAGAGCCCGCTGCTGCCGCAGTCGAGCCAGTGGCTCTACACCCAGCTATACGGCAGCTACAGCGAACTGCCCTGGCTGCGCAACGCGGCGGCCGCAGCAGCTGCCAGCTCAGCACCACAGCAGCAGCAGCAGCAGCACGAGCCCTCAGTATTGCCAGCGGCTGGCGCGGATGCCGACGGCGTCAATCTGATCAAGCGCTGCGTCACGCTGATCACGCACAATCCACCGGATGCGGAGAATGCCAATCCGAATGCCTCGCCGCCCGTCAGCTCGTCGCGCCGTTCGCCCTCGCCCGTGGAGACGATTGATCTGGACGATGTCAGCACCACCTCGCGATCGGCCAGCGGCTCCAGCGGCGCGGGCGGACCCATACGCACGCGCACGCCCAAGCCGACGACGGACGTCTGGCGTCCGTACTAGCGACTGGCGGCCGCCTTGCTGGGCACTTGCCTGGCGGGACAGGGACAGGGACAGGGACAGAGGCAGCGGGCGCAGCCATAGGTGGGAAAGTGGGAATTTAGGTCATATCGCAGCGTGCGAGGGTTGCCCAACAAGTATTAACGGCCATTTCATATCACAGGAGATTTCTTTATTTTATTTTTTTTTCGGGCAAAAGAAATTTAAACATAATTTGTATTTCAGGATTAATTTTTAGTTCCTATTATAAATTTCAAAGTTTCGAGAGTTTTTTTTCGAGTAGATTATATTATATATATAATACTATATATATAGTATAAACATTCTATGTAATAGATATTTTCAGCATTTTTGTTGATTTTTTGATCTCTTAAATTTCCTAGCTCTTCAAAAGGTCAGCCTAGACTCAGAACTCTTTGATCAATCCTCGCACTGTGTGTATAATTTAATTATATATTTTTTTTAGAGCTCTAGATTAAGCCGGATCACATATCGAATTTAAACTAATTAGCATTGCCCAAACTAAATGCAAATAATGTGCTCAAATGCGCCAGTTATTAGGTGCGGCTGGGCATGAGGTTTTTGGGTAATCATTATAATATATAAACACACACACATATATATGTATAAATATATATATATAAATATATTTAGAGAGAGAGAGTTGCCAATCTGTGTAAATTGGAAAATTGAACATATGTATTATTATGCTCCATAAATATTGCAAATATGCGTTAAGTCGATAAGGAAATACAATTTTTTTGCGCAAAAAAGAAAAACAAAAGGAAAACAAAAAACCAAAAATATTATTAAAATTAATTAAATAAATATAAATCACAAAATATTTAAAAAAATTATGAAAAATAAATTTAAGCACAATGCAAATAAACCAAAAAAAAAAAAAAACTGAATTGTATATAGTTTCTTAAGTAGCGTATCAAGTTTCGTTAATAAAATTTCAATTAAAAGGCAAAAGAAATTTGAGATAAATAAATTAACTTGAGGGCATAATCAGAGGCTTTGAGTAGCTGGCGAAAGCCCAGAAAACCAGACAGCAAATAAACAGAGAAACGTGAGAGTGTGTAGAAGAGAGTGAGAGAGAGAGAGAGAGAGAGAGAGAGAGAGAGAGAGTGGGAGAGGGAGATGGCGCGAAAGAGACCTGGTCAGATAATCAGCGCCGCCAAGAAAAGCTTTTAAGAAAATTAATTCGTATTTCTTTTGCACTGCGCTCACACTGCCCTGGCCACCCGCCTCTCCAGCCCTAATTTAAGGGGTTAAAACGGCCGGTCGAATTTATAGCCGGGTCTTGCAAGTTGGCGCTGGATAGAAAGCTGGCAAATAAAAAGTTGAAATTAATGGGCAAACTTGAAAGGCGAAAAACGCCAACCGAAGCAGCTGAGAGACAGAGAGTCTAACCAACCGGTAATGGGCATACGTACGTATTTGGGATATGTTTACCTCTCTCCCTTTCTCTCTCTGTCTCACTCTCGCTCTTTGTGGGATCTAGGACTCTGGCTATTTGCATGCACTTTGGCCCGTTCAATTCTGCTCAAGTTGCCGAATAATAAATGAGCGCTAAGCGCATATTAAATTACGCTGACAGATTTAAATAAATAACACAATTAGCCGAGAGCAGACCCCAAAAAAAGAAAGTCTAATAATCATGACAAAGCAGCTAATGCAACTGAGCCCTGGGCCAAGGGCTGCTAGCAATACTCATTCACAATTCCTTTGATATATTACAAGGGAAATCTTCAGTTTAATTTGCAGAAATTTCAGTTTTTTCTTAACAGAAGTCTTCTTTAGAGAGAAGATGTAATATATAACATATAACATGTATCATATATCATATAACATATAACATATAACATATAACATATGACATATAACATATAACATATAACATATAACATATAACATATAACATATAACATATAACATATAACATATAACATATAACATATAACATATAACATATAACATATAACATATAACATATAACATATAACATATAACATATAACATATAACATATAACATATAACATATAACATATAACATATAACATATAACATATAACATATAACATATAACATATAACATATAACATATAACATATAACATATAACATATAACATATAACATATAACATATAACATATAACATATAACATATAACATATAACATATAACATATAACATATAACATATAACATATAACATATAACATATAACATATAACATATAACATATAACATATAACATATAACATATAACATATAACATATAACATATAACATATAACATATAACATATAACATATAACATATAACATATAACATATAACATATAACATATAACATATAACATATAACATATAACATATAACATATAACATATAACATATAACATATAACATATAACATATAACATATAACATATAACATATAACATATAACATATAACATATAACATATAACATATAACATATAACATATAACATATAACATATAACATATAACATATAACATATAACATATAACATATAACATATAACATATAACATATAACATATAACATATAACATATAACATATAACATATAACATATAACATATAACATATAACATATAACATATAACATATAACATATAACATATAACATATAACATATAACATATAACATATAACATATAACATATAACATATAACATATAACATATAACATATAACATATAACATATAACATATAACATATAACATATAACATATAACATATAACATATAACATATAACATATAACATATAACATATAACATATAACATATAACATATAACATATAACATATAACATATAACAATCAGTCTGATAAGATCATGTTAGTCAGACACAGCTAATTCGTTTTAGCCAACAACGATATTGCCCAAAAATGGATATAAATCATATCATAATCAGCGCAAATTGCTTATAATCAATTTAAGGCTCGGGTAGCAGCAATTCCAATCGCATATAATTAAGATAATTTGCAGAAATTAACAGCGGAAAATCATTTAATTGCTGTGCGAAAATTTGACAATTAAAGATATGCACACTTGCTGAGACAGACAGGCGGACAGAGAGACAGGCAGGCGGAGAGACAGCTTGACAGGCGAATCATAATAAACGGCAAACAACGTGACTCGAGGGAGGAGGGCGCACTGCTGTGCAAGGGGGCTGCATTACGCTCTCTCCCACGCAATCTATCCGCAAATTGTCGCATAACGGAGACAATGACATTTCAATTTATTGCATGTGTGCACGTATGAGTGTGTCTCTGTCTCTCTCTCTCTCTCTCTATCTCTCTCTTTCAGTGTGTGGGTGTTTCTCTAATGATGGCATAATTAGCAGGCGCCAAAGGCTGCAGGCATCGGCAGGCGCCAACTGAAGGCGTTAATAATGACCTGAAGTCAAATTGCTTGCGCGTGGAGTGTCATCGAGGAATGTCCCTGGAGGAGGTAGGCATCGAGAGGGGATGCGAGGCAGTATGTTAATTGAAAGCCCACTTATTGCAATGAGCAGCCGATATGAGCGAGTGTGTGCATGTGTGCGAGTGTGCTTCAATTGCTGTCGCCTGGGCTAAGGGAAGAGTGTTGCCAGGTAACCGAGCAGACATAAAGTTTTCTATTTAACGCTTGAGCGCCACTCGCTCAGCCCTGCATGAGCTGCGGTGTGTGCGTGTCCTTGTATTTCGTAGCTATTCAAACCTCAAACTGATGCGAGGCGGCGCTTCTGTCGTGTTGTCGGGGGCAACAGTTTATTAGGTTGTCATTATCGTTTCTTAAGATGGTCTTGCCAGTGAGCCAGTCAGCCAGTCAGTCAGCCAGCCAGCCAACTTCCTGTCATTATTGTGAGCTTGAGCTTGAGCTGAATGGTCGCCAGGACGACGTCCCGGCAAGCTACAGTAAGCAATCCAATTCCAGCCAGAACTCGCTCGACAGCCGTGGCTGCCTCGTCATGCCAATGACCAGACGGTGTCAAAGGTGACATAAAGACGACGGCGACGGCGACCAATTTAAAGTGAAACAACCCCAAGCAGGACACACACACACACACACACACACACACACACACACATAAGCACACAATGCTAATGCTTGACTGAGATCGAGTAGTGGCCCAACCAGACGTGTTGATTTGCTTCCGACAGCCCTGCTTATGCTGAGGTCCAACCGGCTGTCGCTCAAACCCCATTGAACCCAATTCCATTTTCTTGCTACCCGGACCAAGTCTCTGCCTAATTTTATGTTATTCATTTTTAATTTCTGCCTTTTACGTTTTTACACTTTTTGTCCGAAATGTTGTTGCTCCTGGGCCCGGGGACTTTTGCCTCATTTACTTTAGCATGTTAATTTCAGGCTATCTTTGGCTGGCGATATGTCAGTTCCAACTCATAAGCCAAATTTAATTTGTTGCCATTTGTTAATCATTTCCACACGAGACATTAAGTTCCCTGGGATATGTGTCCTGTCCTCGTTGTCCTTTTTTGTCTGCGACGCAGCGCGGAGGGGTTTCCAGCCATTTCTGAGTAGCGGCAGCAAAAAATGCACTATTCTAATATAATGATAATGGGAGGACGCTGATTGCCTAAGGGACTCTATATTGGAGCGTATAAGTCCCTTATGTAGGTCGGGAAAATTGTCAGGAAGCGCTGAAACTAGGTAAAGCATATCTAGACATAGTTCGAGTGCAACAAATACTTTGCACTTTGATATAAATTTACAGTGCCAGTCATCAGGATAGCGTTTTTACTGATTATTTGAATATTTTGCATATAGAGCGAAGGTCCTACAATCAGTTCAGGAAGTATTTTTTTTTTTATATTTTAAAAAAGCCTTTCAACATTTTAATTTTGAATATTTTCTTCAATTTGTCAGCCAGAGCTACCAAATTTGTGTAGGCTATAAAACAGATCCAAAACGATTTCTCAGGCGACCCGTTCAGCAGGATTTGCTCCAAGCTGCTTACTCAAGCTGACCACTCGCTCAGCTTAGGCTGTCTTTAGTTTACTCCAATATATTTAGTGATCTTGATGCATCCGTAGTCAACGAGGCACTTACATAATTGTGCCTCCACCATTAAAGACTCATTTTGGCAATGAGTCCCAGTTGGAGCTGCAGAGATGTCGCTGCGTTTCTAAAATAAACAACCAGCCGGAGGCACAAACTTTGCAACGGGCAATGGGAACCGCAAAACATTTTGTTGGACAGCAAACAGCCGGCAAAGGACAGCAGCAACAGCAACAGCAACAGCAACGACGACGGCGACAACGTCGCCTGGGTGCCCGTTGCCCGTTGTCCGTAATATGACAGGTGGCTGTGCCGTGCCATTCCCATTTCAGCCATCTGCCTGGCCATACCAAGAGTTATCCATGCCGAACACACACAGCGCACCCCCGCCACCCCCCAGCAGTCAGGGCCCGCGCTTTGTCACAGGAACTGTTAATAATGTGTCGCCCGTGCGCAGGAACAAAATCAGCGTCATTGGCGCACCTACAACATGCGATGTTGCGGTCAGGGACAACTTCGTGCCGTATCAGCGCGTCGCGAATAAAATGACCGAAAATAAAGTGCAGCAGCAGCAGCAGCAGCAGCAGCGAGTCCTAGCCGAGAATGTGGGCGGATGGCTGCCTGGTTGGCCGTACCGAAAAACCGAGCAGCCTCATCATGAGTGACGGCGCCGCTGCGTCAGCGGCATGTAATTTTCACGGTTTTTCGCAAATACGAAAAACGAGAAAATACGTAAACGAAAACTCGATGCCAAAAACTAAACTAGAAGCAATGGCAATTACCGGGCAGTTCGCACAGCGAATACTCTTTGTAAGGACAATGAAGGAAAATTAGTCGGAAGACTTTGATTATAAGTGGACCAACTGAAGCTAAGACTTAAAAGACTTAAAAGACTCATTGATAAAGGGAATATTTTCTGGGCTTTATTGCTATATCTTCGTGTCGATTGCGTTGCTCAGCTGTGAGCAGTTGCATAGATTACCGGAATAATTGAAGATATATAAAATAAATTCAAAATGTTAAATAAATAGAATAAAAAAATAAATAAATTATGTAAATAAAATAAAAAAATGAAATAAATAAAATAAAATAATAAATATAAAAATAATACAAAAAATATAAAATAAAATGAATAAATTAAAAATATTAAACAAATAAAATAAATAGAATAAAATAATAAAATATAAAAAAAAAAAACAAGAAATGAATAAAGATAAAAATAAATAAAGCAATAAAATAAATTAATGAATAATTTAATAAATAATAAAAAATGTCTAACCAATAAAATTAATCTATATAAATTTATATGCATAAAATAATTAAGCCCACTTCGATACTCCGAATAGAATCGCCTTTGTTTTAATAGATTTTCTCTCGTGACAAACCAATTTGCGATCGCATCGAGGCAAGCCCGAACAGCACACGCAGAGAGCCGCTTGGAAAGGAGAAGGTATATGCGTGTAAGAGGGCCATGGTGGAGGGGGCGAGGGAAGTTTTGCGTAAAACAAAAGCACCCTCTGCGTTCTGCGTGTGACAAGCAATAGAAATTGTAGGTTTATGGACCCGAAGCGTGAGCGGGGGCGTAGGCAAGGGATTGGCGGTCGTATGGGTGCCATGGCATGGCTTCTCGGCGCCTACGATGGCGCAACTAAAATTATGCAACGCCACGCCCCTTATGAGTCCCCACACACCCCCCACACACAGAGGAGCGCGCTCGCGCGTCCTGTGCATTATAGCGTGCAATTTTTGGCTCGCTTGCTGTGAGTGTCATTTAATGAGCGCAGCGCTGTAGCTGTAGCTGGAGCTGCTGGAGCCGGAGCACGGCTTTACAATTTTCATAGGCATTCCATGCATTTTGGTCAGTTTGATGTGGGTACGTTTTGGGTGTCGTTACGTTTTCAGCATGCGTTTTACACGCCCAGCTGCGAAACAAAACAAGAATAGAGCAACAACAACAAAACTAAAAAAAAAAAATGAAAATAGAGATGAAGCCAGAATACAAAAAAGGAAAAACGAAGAAGAGAGGGACGCGAAGCACAGCGCGACGAGTTCGAGCCCGCCCAAAAGCTCGCTATCAACGTTAACAAATATCCCAAAACACATAGCACATGCTGTTCGCCCCCCGTCGCCGCCCCGCGCCGCGACTCTAACGAATTTTTGGCAAAATTCGCGCCAATGCAAACACCAACGGCACCAACGAACCCGCCATGGACGCACTGGACACGGGACGCCGCCTGTGTCCATGGCCAAGGCCCATTGTCGTCGCTAACAATAATGAGTTCGTAATTTGATGTCGCTGCAGAAAATTGTTGAATTTGGCAATGTGTGTGTGTGTGTGTGTGTGTGTGTGTGTGTGTGTGTGTGTGTGTGTGTGTGTGTGTGTGTGTGAGCACACATCACATGACATCATTGCAAAATGTTGTTGCCAGAAGGGAGTCTCTCTCTCTCTCTCTCTCTTTCGCTCTCTCTGTGTGTGGGTGGGTGGGCGGTTTAGTTGAGGTACACTGGTTTGTTTGCAACGCCGCGTTTTCAAATAGCCCGCGATAGAGCGGCATGTGGCGCAGCTCCACGCTTTCTATACAAAAGTACACATATGTGATTTATCAATGTCCGAAATGCCATCATCCATCTATCCAGGCTAACATCGCCCAGCGACTGCTGCCTGCGTTGCGCCTTTGCTGCTGCTGCCCATGTGTCAGCTGCATATGTTTCACTCTTTGGCCCAAAACTATTTGGCCATATTAAGTAATGTTGTTGCGGCCCAAAGGGCGTCAGCTGAGAATTAGCACGCAGCACCACCAAGGCCATAAAGAAACTCGCATGAGACGTGCTGAGAGTCTGAATATAAGTCCAGTGAGTGGAATTAGGATATATAAAATGTATCAGACTCTGAGCGTTTATAGATCAGACTTAAGTAATATTTATTTATATATATTTATTTTGTACATTATCTTATACGCAATCAAGCCTAGACTGTAAAAGTAGTCAGCTTCAGGCCACAAACTCAGCAATAGGTTAAGATAAGTTAACTCTGAAATAAATAAGCTATATTTTAATGTCTTTATGCATGAGTCAGGATATAAAAGCTCTGTCTCTGAAGTACAAAGTTAAGTCTATTCAACTAGAGTTCGCAAGTCGGCTATAGCTCGCAGTAACAGATTGGCTTTTAGATATGAAGAGTCTTCTTTTGTACAGAATAAATGAAGAAAACCTGAATAGTGGTATATGCTCTGCTTCTGGAGAAGTTCGACTCCTGCCGTAGCCAATAGTCATTCCCTATCTGGATACTTTTTATTCAACATACATAGGCAAAATTCTCTTTTTCACACAGCTTTGATCGAAAGGTGGAACACTCACTTTTCAAATAGAGTATCAAGTGACCAATATTATAGGTTGTCTTTACCACCGTCAGGCCAAAATCCCTCACTGCCATAGACACATGACATATGAACAAAAATCATTGTCAAATTTCCATACAAACTAATACCAGCTTCATTCTAATTATATAAATAATATATGTAATATAAGAAAACCTTAATTTCCTTTGGCCAGCTTCAACTCGAATTTCAACTATAAACTCCATTTTGAAAGATAAGAAATCGACTGATGTCTGCTGCTCGCCTTTAAGAGCTTGTGGTCAGTGTTGTCTTCGTTTGGGCCCGACATGCAAATGTGACAAAGGTAGTCGAAGCGGGCGTGACAAAGTCGAAAAGAAAAATGGCCACAGTCTTGGACACGGAAGGAAAATTAATGACTGCTGTCGTTTCACAGATTTGATTAAAAATTTACAGCAGTGGCGAGGCGAGGCGAGTCGAGCCGAGGTGAGCTGGCTGAGCTGAGGCAAGCCAAGTCAAGTCGAGTCGTGGCGGGCGCCCAACATGTCAGGCCGTCTTCAGCTGGCCCTGACACATTCGGTGTCAGCTTGTCGTCTGGGCTTCATTTCGGCTTAGTGGACAAAGTGTCCGCTGACGAACTTCAAGAGTATATTGTCCGTCTATCTCTCAAACTTGTTTGTCATGCTGCAAAGTTCTCCTGCTCCGGCTCAGCTCAGCTCAGCTACATTTTTTTTTGCTGAAAACAGTTTTGAACGTTTGGGGCAATGTTGGTCTAAACTGGGTCTTAACAATAATATACTCTTCGGGCTTCTTTAATGTGTTCGTCGAAAGTAGTTCAATTAGAGTAGGGTACTTGCTGAAATATTTCTTAGGGTAAGGGAACTTAGCTCTGGCAGTGTGGCTATACCTCAGAGCTCTCATGGTGCGGTATCTGGCCCACAAAGCACTTCCCTACTTTGGTCAGGGTACCTCCGAGTCGAGCATTGCCGAGCTGACCAATCTTTGCCTCGCTCAATATACTTTCTCTATCGACCAAGTGCTCGGCTTATATTAAGCATGCTCAATGAAAACGATAGACCGTGTGGGTTGATATAATCAGCCGTCTGGGCGCTCCGCCCACTAGCGAGACTCGAGTCAAGTAAATGCCAACTAATGGCCAAGGCTGGAGAGGGATGCAGCGCGTAGCACCCAAATCAAACTCAACTTAACTAAACACGCCTTAAATGGGTATTATCTGCTGGCCAGCACATTTAATTTCAATAAGTCAAGTCCGACAGTGGGGTCGGACTTGGAGTTGGGATCGGGCCGAGACGGGTCGGGTGGCTCTGGTCAACTGCTGGGGGCCACCTGTGACCAATTTCGATTATGAGACTTGGCAACTTCTTTTTTTTTTGTCGTCGTCGTTGCTGGCCGCCTCAAGACAACCCCAAAGGCGTTGTTAATTTTTGTACCTCATAAAACTCAACCACCCGGGCAAGGCAGCCCCTCGGCTGGGCCAGCGCTGGGTACGGCGGAAGGCTAATCAGCTTCCGGATTTTTATAGCGAGCTGCCCTGGCCGGCGGGCATGTAACGGAAATCGCAAGTAGCTTAGCCTAATATGCTTTGTGTTTTGTCGTTTATTTATTTGCGCTCTTTCGCCTTCTCCACATCGGCTTCTCCATCTTCTCCACTTCATTTCCCATTCCCCCATTTTGATTCTGTTGTGTTTGCTTTTTGCGCCGACCTTTTTTTAATGTGCGTTTTCCGAAGGCGGCGACGATTGTTGGGTCATTTGTTTTACTTGGCCTCAAATAAATCCAAATATATAATTCATGGCGCTCCGTTTGCTTTTAGGCTTTGCCACCGCCACCGCTCCCGCCGGAGTTTACTTATGCTATAAATATATAGACTGGCCAATCAAGCAAGAATGTGACTATATATTGAGTTTCTTCTTGGCATGTGGGATGATGCAAATATGAATAGTATTGCGATAACTTGTATCTGAGTTGGAGAGTTCATAAGGCGAACCCACAGATGGCGCTGCTAAGTGAAATGTATTCTAATTAGTATAAGACTAAATAAAGAAAAGAAAAATAATATAAAAATAATATAGTATTATAAATTATATACAAAATAAATATAAATAAAAATATAGATATATTATACAGCATATTATTAAATCAAATAAAAATATAGAAAATATATTCAGGTAAGTATGACTAAATAAATATATCTAAAGTAGTATAAAAGTAATACAAAAAATATATTAAAAGTATATTTATGTATACATAAATTAATAAAATAAAAATATGGAAAATAAATTCTAGTTAGTATATGATTTAATAAATAATATAAAAATAATTAACAAATACTTACAATGAAATGAATAAATATATAAACAAAACTAAAATAAAATATATATAATAAATAAAATAAAAATATGGAAAATTGTATTTCACTAATATAAAGACCATGTAAATTTGGTATTTATTTAAATTATATTTAATAATTACTTTCTACTAGATTGGCCAATAAAAATAAATTCAATTGTGTGTGCTTCGCTGATTTGTGCGTTGTCTGTTGACCGCCTGCTGAGTTATGTGGGCCGTTAACACACAGGGGGCAGAGGGCAGGCGCACAGGCCGCCAATCGCGACAGCAATTGAAGAAATTAATCAAAGCGCCAAAGTTGGGTCAGCGAAATGATTTATGTGCGAGCAAATAACTTGGACACAAAGGTAACAAATACTTTGATAATCATAAATCACAACACGACCCGACCTCGGCCTGCCCCCGCCGGCACACACACACATGAGACACTGGACTGGGCTGAGCTGAGCTGGGCTGGGGGTGCGTTCAAACCGCACGCTGGAGCCCGTAGGCAAGACAAATGATATTAAATATGGTTGCTGAAGATGCATGACCAGCGCCGAGTAGTTGTGCCTCGCCTGCGTCTAATGTGTGAAACATTTCATTTCATTTCATTTCGATGCGGGCCAAACAAATTGCCTATTGAATGATTAAACAGACTGAAGTCGAAGCTGAAGCTGAGACTGAGACTGAGGCTGAGGCTGAGACTGTCTGCAAGTCCGAGGACTTTCATTTCGTATTCGCGTCCGTCCACCATAAATCATCGAGCTCGGGTCGAGCCTGGCGCTGCCTTGGCAACATATGAATTAGAAATTGTTACAAGAAAGGGGATTCGGCTGTGACTGTGACTGCGGCCGTGGTGCTGTGTGCGCTGTCAACGGCTCTGTCTCGCAGCGAGCACGTGTTGACGTCCATGAAATTCTTACGGTAAAGGATTTCATTACATTTCGTTTCGTTTCATTTGCCCTTTGCCGCACGGCCGCATCGCCAAGTCAACCACCAGGTCCAAGTCCCAAGTCCAAATCCAAATCCAAATCTAGATCCGAATTCAACTCCCATTGGCAACCCGTCAGCACATTGCATCACGTAAAATTTGGCCAAAGTGCCGCTGGCATTTGCCTATAATTCTCACAGCCACTTTGCTGTTGCGTGTCTTGTCCTTTGCCTCCCCCCCTCCCGCACTCTCTCTCTTGTGTTAATTTCTGGCTCTCAGTGTTTATTAGTCTGGGTTTGGCGGCTGCTTCTGTTGGCCATAAATCCTGAAACGTGTCCTGCATTCAATTTTACGTTTCCCTTTCGGTTTTTACTATATTTCATCACTCGTTGTCGCTGTTCGGATTCTCACATTTTAGTTCCGTGACTTTAAATGCTCGCCTTTTCCTTGTTCTCTCTCTCTCTCTCTCTCTCTTGCTATTTCCAGAACGGCAAGGACAAGAGCATAGCCCGTGCCCTGTCTTTAGCGCGAGCGAACAACAATATTCAATTTCATAGCAATTTTCCGTTTTGCGCCTTTAACTGACAGCGAAACTTTATATGTGCGCTTCAAACATAACTCAGAACTTGCTGATAATAGTGCAAGGTCAGATATTCCTTAGCTACATATATACATATAAAAATATATATATATATATATATATATATATATATATATATATATATATATATATATATATATATATATATATATATATATATATATATATATATATATTTCGTACATAGTTGAATAATAAATAATAATTATAAAATAATACGAGCCTTACCATATAAATAATCTTTTTTATACTCTTTCTCAGCATTTCTACATCGAAGAAAAGACAATTTTGGAAGCAGATAAATATTCAAAATATTTTTAAGCCTATTGCTTAACATATATATATGTATATGTATATATGGATATTTAATTTAAAATAAACATATAAAAGAGTATATAATAAAGTATAATTAAAAATAAATAATTAAAATGCGAACATTAATTATAGTTGTAATAATAAAACAAGCATATATATTTTACCAAAACTGTATATTATAAAAGAAATATATAAAATAATATATTAAAATAACAGCAACTTGTCAGACATTTCTCTTCATGCCTAAAGCGATAAATATCAATTTGAATTTACATTGAAATAGCTGAAACAAATCAAATATAATTTTAAATTCATTTAAAATACTTTTGATTGTAAACTTATTTTTAATAAATATATTTATGAATTTATTTTCACTAAAAATATTTTTAGTTTTAAATAAATATATTGTTTATTTTATTTTAAATAAATCCATATCTAAATTTATGGTATATATGGTAACAATATTCTGTACTCCTGCATAAAAAGTATACTATAAAATATATCAGGAAATTACCAATGATTGATTTCCTTAAAATGAAAGTTTACTACTCCAAGGTCTTCTGCACAGTTCCAGCAATTGCTTTTAATCTTTTTTTCACATATATTTCAAAGGATCTATAAATTTCTTGGCTGTAATTTTCACATAGAAAACATTCAGCAAATTACAACTTTGTTTCCCGAGTCCTTGCTTGCTTATGTCGCTCAAGGTTCGTCAAGTCAATAGCGACAAAACGAAATTTAATTTCATTTGTTATTTTTGCAAATGCTTTCAATTTGAGAGCCTAAACATCCAGGATCCAAACCAGAAAGCGGAAATGAGCTAGAAACGGAAAATGTGAGAAGGGCAACCGCGGCGAAATTTTATAACGTGAAGTTGTGTTGGCTTTACCCTTAACAGGGCTCCTAAAAGTCTCTCCCGAAAGTCTCTACGCTGCTTTACTCACCGCGTGGCTGTGAGCGCCTGCAGCTATGTACAATATTTGGCTCACATTTCTTGTACTTATTTGGCTCACACTTTGGCCGGAAGCAGCCGTCAGAAGCTAAACTTGGTAATACCACGCAAAAAGTGAGACTAAGTCTAAGAGACAATGAAATAAATTTGAGAAATATTAATATGTCTAATTTATATTTAATTGCTCTAAATATCTAATAAACTTGTTGAGCAAGTGTTCGAGTCTAGGGTATGCGCTAGTCGTGTTATGGTATTGTTCACTGATTTTTGTTTTGTTTGCTTCTTTTTGATTTTTTCTTTCAGCGTTTTTACCGCCAACACAAGATTTAATTAAACCAAAGACTTGATTTATGAACGAAAGGATTCGATGTCCGCACTGGGTTCGTCTGCGCAGCGGGCTGAGGATGGGAGGGCGGACGGGAGGGCACGACTGCAGCCGTTGAAAAATGCCAAGCAAATGGGGCGCACGGCTTACGGCGCTGAAACCAGATGCAGAACTCGAAACAGTAACAGCAGCAGCAGCGGCAACAGAAGTCGAAGCAATAGCAGCAGCAGCAGCAGCAGCAGGAGCGGCGCTTAGAGTTCATTGTTGTTGTAATAATGATTTGGCTCGCCCAGCCGCCAGACGGGGGCTGGAGCAAACGTGGCATACTATATAGCACAACAGCTGAACGGGCCGTTAAAAACGTTCCCAGCGTAATACACATAAAGAATTGTTTGGCGAAGCTTGAGCCCTCCAACTCCAATTCGAACTTCAACTCCGACTTCAACCCAACCACTCGTCGTCGTTACTCTGGTTCACATTGTCGCTGGCAACATTTTCTATTGTTTTAACCCTTCTTTTTTGCTCTATATATGTATATACATATATTTATGCTGCTGATGCTGCTGCTGCTCGTGTGGAAGGGTTTTTGGGTGCGGGCTAAAGGAAGTGGCATTTGTGGCATTCCATCGAATCGATTTAAACAAAAAAAGAAATATGCGAAAAGAAACTCAATTCAATTTGCAGCAGTTCAGAAATTGTGAATTGATACTTACGCGACTTTAAATACAAATTGTATGGCATTTATATTAAGAAATCAAAATGCATTGCGGCTTTTGCAAATGTAAAGTCTAGGAATTTTTGCAGGAGTAAATAACGATACCCTTTATGCAAGTGGAGTGAATGGGCATGCTATGGGTCGACGAAGTGTACAAAAAATTAGTTTTAATTGAAAATTTCATTTCATTTAGATTTTTTATTCTGATGGGAACTAAGCAGATAATACTTTGAATATTTTGAGTCCATATTAGTTGCCATATAGTTCTATATTCTTTAAGATAGATATATAGATAGAATTCTTTATTATTCTGCTCAAAATAAGATAACATAAAATTGCTGCATACCAGAAAATATTTTTAATACCAACTTAGAGAAAAAGCTTGCACGAAAAAGCCGCACACAAATTTCCATCGGGATATTGCAGCATAGTTCAATGCCTCAATTTAGTTAGCACAGTTACCAAATATGTTAAGAAACTTATAAAACTTATCTTCTTGAGCTATTTAAACCTGAAATCGCTATAAAAGCAGGCATAGGTAATTAATGATGTGTTTCGTCTGGGAATGGAAATATAAAGTATATGTAACTGATACTAAATCTACTACTCTTCGTTCCTTCCGTTAGTCGGGCATTGCCGGTGCTATCTGCTCTGCTGCCAATTCTCTTGGCAGTCATTGGATATCTGCTAGTCGATCATACTCGACCACATCATTATTTCTCATCAACTGCATTGATGTCTGCTGTACTACAACTCCCATGTCGTTGCTTACTTATCAACTATGAGATATTCGTTAGTCGAGCAGAGCCTGCAGCTTCATAATTTCTAATCAAGTGAACTGCTGTCATGCGAATTATTTTAATAATCTCCGCTTCGAGGACCGAGCACAATGGCATCTTGCAGCTTGCTAAACTCTAAGCCTCGCCCGCAATGCTCAAAGTCTGGTTGCCTGTTGTCATGGCTGCATCGCTGCAGTTTATTAATTTCATATTTAGTTCAGCTTTCGATTGCTTTTCTTTTGCCCTTTCTAATTTCTGTGTGCGTGTCCGTCCGGCCGTGGGTCAACAGAATGTATATTGCTGCATATTTATTCAAATATGAGTGCTAATTGGGCTGGCTATGGCTAGCCCAGTGAGCTCTATCGACTGCCCACAGCTGACCACAGAAATGAGTGCAGCCCTGGTCAGTTGCCTGAGGCACATGCAGCAAACGGCAACGGCAACAAACTGGAACAGAAAAACTACAAGAAGGTCCACAAATTTCTCATAAAGTTTGTTATTTCAACCGCTGGCGGTGGAGTCTCGGCGCAGGCAGTAAAAACTTTATAAGTATCCAGCCAGGCAGCAGCAACAGCTACTAACCAGTCCAGTCCGGAGGCGGAGGCCCGCCCTCTGCCGCTCACCCACTCGCTGTCAGCTCGTCCCAGCGCTTATTGTTTACCACAACCTCAGTTTTTGCTAATTTTGAGTATTGCCATCGTAAATCTTTTCATTAAGAAAACTTTGCATAAGTTTTTGCTGCTTGTTGTTGTTGTTGCTGCCTTCATCAGAGAACTCCACCCCCATCCTCACCCCTCATCCGCACCCGCATGCTGCCTTTGCGAGGCATTTCTTTTTTGCCCAGCCGCCTTTTCGTCGGCGTGTTTTCGTTATTAGTCTGATTAATTTGGCTCTTTTCATAAATTGCCAACAGTATCCTAGCCGCAGTTGCCCCAAAATTCAGCACCCCCGCCCTGCGCCCCCAACTGACTGCAACCCTAGGCGGAGATAAGTCCGCAGCGTCAGAGCTACATTACAAAACAACTGAAGAACAACTTGAGCAGGACGACGCACATCGAACCTGTAATACACTGAAGTATTTAGTATCTCTAAGTTCAGCTAGAAAGACAAGATTTTTTAATTAATATATTTAATAATTGAATTTGATATATTAGGAAAAAAAAACCTTAATATATATTATAGACTGCACCAATATTTTATAATATCATTAATCACAATAAATTATTAATTGAATAATTTATATTTCTGTATATGTATAATATAAATATATATTTTGTATATATATTTCACATTTAATTTATGTAATTAATAATGAACTAATAATGAATTAAATATACATACATTATTAATTTAAAATATATGTATATTTTATATTATTATGCATATTTAATAATTATTTCAAATATTTACAAATATATATTTATATATTTTTGTACTTTAAAATATATATTTATTTCACATTTAAATTTAAATATTTAATAATTTATATTTATATATTTTTCAAATATAAACATATTTTATTTTTATGTTACATATAATTTATGTACTTCACATTTACTTAATAATAATGGTTCATGGTTAATGGTTCATATTTTTATAATTTACTATATATATTCTATTTATTAGCAATAGTTAATTAAAATATTTCAAAACTTATACATTCTTCAATATAAAGTTATTATATTTATATACCTTCCACTCGCTTCTATCAATCTTTCTCTCTCTTTGGTCAAGCTGTTTAACATGGGAAATGGACTCATTTGTCTGTTGTAAGTCAGCGAAACATTTTCGACTTGTCGACGTTGTTTGTTGCTGTTGCTGTTGGTGCTGCGTGAAGAGGCAAACTCTTCAGAGAACCACATCATACATTATCCTAATAAAGGATAATTCATTAGTATTTGAACTTTTTGGCATTTTTTGAAGTCTCTTTGGCCGACGGGGCCAAGCGCCATTTTAATTGCTGGCGCTTCCGCTTGCCGCGTTCCTCTGCCACAGCCAGTTCAACTTCAGCTTCAGCTTCAGCTTCTTCAGCTGCTTCTTCTTGGCACATTTTATTACGCTGATTTGGGCTCAATTGCTGTTGTTGTTGCTGGTTTGAGTTTCGCTTTCGTCTTTTTATTATTATTATTTTTGTTATATTTTTTTCCTTCTATTTTGTGTGTTTTTTCTTTTTTTATTTTGTTTTTGGCTAGCTGTTTGCTTCCATTAAAAAATTCCGCAGTGCTTCAATTTTGTGCAGCCAGGATATTTCACGAATGTTTATTAATAAAAATTTTATGAAATCAATAAAAAGCGGCGGCCATAACATGCTGCGTCTGCAGCACGCGGGACTGGCCGGGTGCTTGGTGCCCGGCTCACTTGATGAGAATGCCAAAAATTGTTGGCAGTAGCACATTGAAGCTGCTTTGGCTTTATGCTCGTCCCTCAATCTCGTAGTTTCATTAGTGTGGCAACCACTTGGCCTGCCCGCGCCACCTCCTGCGGCGCGCTGAAAAATGGCATCGTCGCACTTAAGCCGAAAGGTAAAGTGGAAAAGCGAAAGAGTGGCAAAAACTGCGAAAGTGGGAAAGTGGAAAGTGGGAAAAGTGCAAAGACAGCGCACAAAGAGCATGTGGTATCTTATTTTAAGCTGTCAGCTGAGGCCAACCACCCAACCCACCCAAACACCCACCGACCCAGTCGCCCGTCACTCATTATGCGCTGTGGCATGCGCTGCCTTAGCCTGACATATATTAGAATGGATTTTTAATGGATTTTGCGCTAAACTAATGTCGCACCGTTGGCCCTGCGGCTGGCTAAGGTGTGCACGCCGCCTGCCCGTGTCTGCCCCATGCGCCGACATATTGTCGGCGGTTGCCGACTCAAAAGGCGATTCGTTTCAACCTGCTCAACTATTAATCTAACCTGCCATGCCACTGAGCCAAGTTGCTTACGCTTTTTATGCTAATGCCGCAAACTGATGAGCTAAGCCAGCAAGGAAATTTTTCAATTTGATCAAGCTATAAGAGATAATAAGACTCCAGCCCAGGCCACTGCAGCTACTTTCAACACAGTTCCATTTGTTTCCAGTCTCAGTTCTGTACAAAGACAGATGAGTTGCGGCTACAAGTTTGCGTCTTTGATCACAGTATAAGAGCATAAAAGATTTTATAAGAGTTGTAGAGGGCTTTGCTGTCCAAGAAATTATATTTATTATACAATTAAAAAATAAATTTATAATATTATTCATGTATAATATAGTTTTCAATTTTTAAATTATTGAAAAAGGTATTCAACTAATATTATTTTTTTATCTTGATTAATAAATTAATTTCTGTAAAAAGAGGAATATTATAATTAAAAACTTATTAAAATTAAATACTACATAAATTAGTTAATATTTGCTATGTTCACATTTAAAACTAAAAAATGATATAAGTATAAAATATAAATTGTTTTTAATTTAATATTCCTTTTAGTTTATTTTTACAATAAAATTCTACATAAATATAAAAATATACTTTGTATCAATAAAAAACTAAAACAGTTCTGTAGAAATACATAAATTTATATCTTTAATTTATTTTCATATTTATAATTTATGTTATCACTTGTTTTTATTAAATTATATTTCTATTTACATTAATTACTTCAAATATAATAATTAAATATTATTCTTCTTCATTGGAATTAATTTCGGAACGAGTTTGATTTGAAATTCGGTTTCAATAGGATATAAATTTACCAAAGATACCAGTTAAGTGCAGGAGATAATATCCTGAAAATCTACACTTAGCTGAATTGAATTCTTCAATCCATATCAATTTATTTATTATTTAATTAATATTTGAAATGAAGAGCCAATTGCTGCAGTCGGCTGTCAGCTCATTTGCTTCCAGCTCTCTAGTTTCGACAGCCAGTCAGACACAACTCACTCACTCGCATCAGATTCCACCTCTGCTCAGCCTCGCTTCCAGTGCGCTCAGCCAGCCCAGCCCGTGGCTCTTTGACTATTGCCTGCCCGCTCGCACGCACGGCCAGTCAGGCATATGCCGAACATTTTCTTGAATAAATGTTGCGGTTAACCACAACTTATAATTGGTCGAAATGCCTTACGCTCGAGCAGAGCATGAGGCGACTCTCTCTCTATATGTGTGTGTGTGTGTGCGACTTACCCTTAAAGCGTAAGTGTATGCGTGTGTATGTGAGTGCATAAAATAATGGCGATTCCTTGGAAAGAGCAGATATCAATGCATGCGAAAATGTTAGCCAAAAATAAACATAAATAGAAAAGAAAATTGCAAAGAACACAGTCAGGAAAATAGAAACCATTTTCATAAGACTTGGAGGAACGAAAAGCTTTTAGCTGGCGCCATCTGTCAACTTTTAGCGGCAACTCGAGTCGAAAAAAATCAGCTGGCAGCGAAAAGTAAGAAAAAAATCCGCCAAGCGATGCAAAGTTGCGCCTTGGCCAACGTCTTGGACTTGGTGCGCCAAGGAAGCGCCGAGTCAGGTCTCAGGACGTCAGCTCCAGCGAAAGGGGGTGAATGTCTAAGTTAAAAGCGATGCGCAGACGCGCAGCAAGTCCCACACACACAGACACAGCTGTCGTGGGCAACCCTCGAGTGTTTCCGAAGTCATTTTTTGCTGCTGAGCAAAGTTAAGAAAACTTTGCAAGCTTTTGCGCTGCTTATGAAAATCGCTTATGATATTTTTTCTTTACGGCTTTTCTCGTTTCTTTTTTTTCGTGCCATGCTTCTGCTGGGAGCAACAGGCGCCGCTAGATGGCGCCAGGCGTGCAGTGAGCGCAACGAAAAGTGCAACGAGCCACAAATGTTTGCTAATAAATAAACATGCGTAATGAAAACTAATGAATAATGTAATCATTTTCCATTTTCTAATTTTGATATTTTAATTAAAATGATTTGCAACTCGTAAAAACCGCAAAACGATTTCAAATCATTCGGCCCGGGTCCCCAAAATGTATTCAAATCATATCATACACATGTAGGCACACACACACGCACACACACACATACCTACAGACACACACACACACGCACACTGGTGCATTGTTGTTGCCATTTTGTTTTAAAATGATCGTATTTATTTTGCAATTGCCAAAAATCAAAATCATTTTTGGTGCCATAGTCGCGGCTGCTGCTGCCAAAAACATGAACAACAACAACAGTCTCTGTGTGTGCGTGTATGTGTGTGTGTGTGTGTGTGTGCGTGTGTGTGTGTGTGTGTATGGGTTAACCTTTTGTGCGGTAAACGCAACGAGTTTCGCTTTTTGTGCGTTTGGCTGGAGTGGTCAGCGCTTTGAATGTTTAACAGTTTGATTGCTTTCAGCCGAAAATAATAGAAATATGCTTAATATAATGAATATAATAATAATGCATGCAGCGCATTTTATTAAATATGAAATATCATTTTTGCCGCCAATTTAAAATATAAATATATGCAGAAATAAATGAAATCACGCCAACCGAAAATTAAATACCCTATTAAAAGGGGAAATGCTAATGTTTGCTACCTGATTTGTTTTCCAACAGCCAGAGAGTTGGTAAAGCGGTATTATGGATAGCATAGATATATAAATATATATATATATATATATAGATAAAGTATTATAGATAGCATAGATATATAATATTTGCAATCTGATTTGAAGATGCGCAATTTGGCTTAATCAAGATCTTTGTAAGAAGAGAGAAAAGGGATTTTGTAGCAGTTCGAATAAAACTTATATATAAAACTAAACCGTACTTAAAGCTACGATTTTTGAGCTAGAACTATATATAAATTGTAATATATATGCATATTTAACATATAAACCTAAATATAGAATAAAATTTGTATTTATAAATATAACTATAAATTTGAAGTATAAATAACTAATATATATGCATGCTAGATTTCATTTCCAATAATATTTTCAGAAAGATTTGCTCCCTAATCATAGTAAAAAGTTGTCTTTGCATCGATTGTTGTTTGAAGATTCGAATAAAATATTAACAAAATACTAAAAGTGAAGAGCTCTGGTATTTTTTTGAGCTCATTAGAATTGCACAGAAAAACACTTTTCAATATAAGGGGTGTTGAAGCTAGGAAGCAATTTGAAAATTTATATATTTATATATATATAATGTGAAGCTGCTTGATGGGATGCGTCGACTGCTTGCATATACTGCAATTGATAATGTTAGCTTACTGTGTGAAATATAGTCCGAAGATAGTCCTCTATTATACATATACATATATTAATACAATCATATACATATACATATATATCGATTTCAAATCTCTTCTCTTTAATTTCGCATCGCATCGGATCGACTCACAACCCCAACTGAATCCAGACTTACTTTTTAATGAACCAACATTTTATTTGTTTTTCTCTTCTCCCCTTTCTTTCCTTCTTTTTTTTGTAATAATTTCAGTCCGCTTTCCATATATGTATATATGCATCTGGTTAGTTAGACTGTACACTATGTTCCCTGATATGTGCTGTCTCTGTCTGGCTCTGCTTGCTGTCTCTTTCCTTTGCCCAGCCAAATCTGCAGCTGTGCAAATGCAATCAATTTAGTTGCAAATTGCATAATTCGACTTCAATATACATTTTCGTTCGTTGCGACTAACTAAAACGTTGCCAAACTGTCGCCTCTGTCTGTGCGCGGGTGTTTGTGTGTGTGTGAGTGTGTGTGTGTGAATTTCTGTATGTATTGGAGCATTAAAATTAATTAGATTCGAGGGAGTAATTCCAGCGACAACCGCGCGAATTAATTGATTCAAATCAATATTCGGCATTTGGGCCATGCTCGAAAAACTAACCAAAAACCGAACCAGCAGCCCTCAGAATAAGGTGACATCCGACCCACTCCACACACGGCTGACAGCGCCACCATGTGTATATCCGTCCGTTGCCCACATACGCATCCACATCTCCATCCACATCTCCATCCACATCCACAGTCGACATCCACATCGACATTCATCAGCAGCAACGCCGTGGTGGCCACACTAACAAACCATATTGAAAACGTGCTCCAATCGTTGAGAGTTGAGTTTGATTTGTCTGACAGTTTTGTTCATCCTCCTCCTACTCCTCCACCTCCAACTCCCACCCGCCCATATATGTAGCTGCCCACTCTGGTGTATCAGGCTGGACTTCGTTGGCGCATCTATTTGCCTTGTCCAAAAATTGCAATGCCAACACTAAACACAAATGTGGCCGATGATTGCTTGTCGACTGGTCAGCGGATGGGTTGGGGGGCGGATGACGGGGCGTGGGCCTGGCTCAGATAAACAGCAGCCGTGCAGATGAAATACATTTCAATTAGTTGATAAAGCAACTGTAAATGGTCTTAGCTTAACTATCGCTGCAGCAAGCTGTACAGAGAACAAAGAGAGCTGGCTCAAATCGAATTACAGGGAACTGAAAGAATCGATTTTGCACTCAACATATCGATATATGCTGGCAGAGATCGTGGTTGGGACTGAGGCTGGTCTGCAAAATAAACTCTAGGAGATCTTACGAGATCAAGGATGAGATTAAGGAAGTGTAAAGAGAAATTACACAGAACTAGATATATATTTATTAATAAATTCAATTTATTTATTTATTTTGTAACTAATTAATTAATTTTTAATTTATATTTATAGCTATGACTAGTTGACCCGGCAAACGTTGTTTTGCCTTTTTCAAATATCTAATATCTAAGTTACTATAAGTGTATGGGGATGAAGTTATAGTCGAAAACGTTATAAACAACTGAAGTACGATTTATTTTTTATTGGTGCATCCAAAAAAAGAGTCCCCCTTGTCCTGCCGAAACTCCCTCCATAATGCGGTCGTAAATTACTTTTTGTGCATCATTTAATAGTGGAACATTGCGAGTAACAATCGCTGCCATTTCAATAGAATTGTACTGCAGTTCACGATTCATATCTGTGTCAATTAAATGAGATACACTTCGATTAGGTGAGCTCATACCGAAATGACTGATTGGTAAATTCGCAATGACAATGCAAAGATCCTCAATAGCAATCAATGCTTCATTGTACATTTCGTCACTGAATGATATCGTAAGGTCGTTCCGTCTTGTACGATGTTGATACAATATATCATCAGTCATTGAATCTTTGTGATTATCCCACAAAATTTGTGCTCGGGCCGGGAAACATGTAGTCAGTACAATAGCAAATAGTAATCGAATTTGTATTCCTGTGCAGTTTAATGCTGCTTCAGCAAGCATACTGTCCCAATGATTGTCGTCTTCTAGCAAGCCTAGTGCAAGACACGCATCTTTATACGTTGGATACTGTTGTCCGTTTACTTCACGTATAGCTTGAAATGACAATGGTCCGGTGACATTAACCAACAACAGTCGTAGATAAAAGCATTCGGTCTGCCTTGGATGGACTGTATATACACGACCCAAATTATTTGACTTAAATAAGCCGGGGCACGCCTCAACTGGTGTGCCTTGCTTGCGGGGCATCCATTTTTTCGATTGAGCCCATGTAAAATATTGAGGTATTTCTGAATACTTCAGTGTTTGTGCTCATTTAACAGAGCGTCCAGCTCGCTGACAATGCGCGTTGCAAATGGTGAATTGAGGTGATTATAGTTGCAACGTGTATTCACGCGATTGGCGAGTGCCCGTTCGGAGTCCTCGCCACCCATAAAGTAAATTTGTAAAAATTTATAAGGTTCGTTTGGCATTGGTAGTAATGAGCCGACTTTGTGGTAAATTTGGCCTTTGATTTTGAATGTGGAATTAAATTGTTGATCATTTGCAGCAGTATTTTTAACTATTTCCGTTGCTCCGAACGATGTCATTTGAAAACATGAATTGAATTGCCGAATTGAACGCAAGAACAGCGAAGAATTTGGATCAGTACCAATAAGGAGGCCGTGCAATGGTTCCGGCGGTGTTTCAATTTCTGGAAGTTTCACTTTTCCTGATGAGCAACACATCCCAATTGGCTCATTTTTAAATTTAAGGGCTTGACAGTGCGGGCATTCCTTGTCCAATGTACCAATTACCTCTTTGGAATGAGCGTAATATTCAACATCAGGCTCATACTGAAATGCTAGTCGAAGAAATGAATGTGATGTAAATGTTCGAAGTACTTGTTGATGTTGGTCAATCCCTCTACGTCTGTTGGCTACGAATCTGCGCGCTTCTCTTCGTTCCAATTGTCTTTGTTGGTTTCGCTCATCTCGTACCTCTTGTAATTGTGATGCACGTAACTGCGCCATTCTTACACGGACATCTGCATTACTTTGTTGCCTTTCTGCATCTGATCTTATTGCTCTTCTATCTTGCATGCCTCTAGATCTGTTTGTTTGACGACTCATTTATCTTTTTTCCCTTAACATTTGTTTTTTGGCAGGTAGTTCGTGGCATTGTTGTAATAAATCAAGTTGGAAAACTGATTGGTGTATAACATGTATTATTTTCTTGATCAATAATTAGCGCAATTATTTATTATTTGGGTATAAAAAATAGATGTTGGCCGATTCTCAGTCCTACACGATCTGCATAAAAAATTTCGTGAGAATCGGTCGAGCCGTTTCGGAGTAGTTTGGTAACAAACACCACACTCGAGAATTTTATATATATAGATTAGCTAGGAAAATATACATATATGAGTTAGATAAAACGATATTGAAGACCAACGCTTTCTATTGCAAAACTCAATGAGTTTCGGGTGGGGTTAGCAACAGAGACCGTCTGAGTTATCCTAGCAGATCAATCGGGAGGAAATTCGATGCGTGTTGGGCATTCGATTTATTCAAATGCGCCCAATAACAATGACACGGAAAATAATGCACAGAGAAATGTAACTTTGAGCTCATTTATCCTTTCATTTGGGCAACGGTGAACCGTAAACCATGTGAGCTGGCCAACGGCGACCTGCGACCTGCGACCTGCGACCTGCGACCTGCGACCGGCGAACTGCGACCTGCGATTGCCATTGCCACCGGGGAGGCTATCAAAGCGCGAATGCCAAAAATGCAACGCCAACCAAACGGAAATGTAGAAAAACAATGGAAACCACAGCAAAGAATGTTTTCATACCTTTTAGTCAGCGCCAGCGTTTGTGTATGCACACATATATACACCTCTCTCGCTGTGTGTGTGTGTGTGTGTGTATATGTATGGCAGGGTGCACATATGTATGTAGCAGCCGTTAAATATTTGCGCGTTGCGAACAACGCGAGTTGCGGCAACAGATTTCCAAATGCACCAACAAGATAAGGAGAGTGAGAGAAAGTAAGCAAAAGAGAGAGTGAGAGAGAGAGAGAGAGAATGAGTGTGAGGGAGAGAGAACGAGTCGTCGCATAATTTGCGCCGACCAAAATCTCTGCAATATTTTGCTGGCCATTCACCTGCATCTGAGTCCATTTGGGAGCCATTCGGAACTTTCCTGCTCATTTGAATTGTTAACGTTTGCTGCTGTTGTTGTTGTTGTTGTTGTTGTTGTATTTCGTTTGTGGGATTACAAGTATTTTTATGTATTTTTTGTACACTCTTGCATAGAGTATCAGCAATTTGTTAGGAGTTGTGCAAGGCATAAATGAGATGGGCATATCGAAAGCAATCGAAGTAGAAATCAGAGAGTAAAATGGACAGGCGAGAGATAGGATTAAGATACATTTATATGAAATATTTGAAAAGGCATGAAGCTCTTAAGGAAAATATATTCGCCAGTAATAAGAAAGCCTCACGCTCGAAGTTCTGGCAAGAGTGTTGGAAGATAAAGCTGGGCAGCTGGGCTTATTGATTTAGTAAAGAAATTTCACCTGTCGAACAGAAGATTTTCATCAAAATTAAATTAAATAAATTATCGAACAAAACAACAATAAAATATATTTTATTTCAGTTTAATTTTGTTATTGTAGAACTAGTTACTTACTAGTTAAAGATTGATATGAGTAATCGGATGGGGAATGTTATTCTGTGTGGATTTGGACACTTTTTATTATTATTATAAATTATACTTTATTAGATATATAAGTATTATTATAAATTATTAAATAAATTATTGTAGTATTATTATTAATACTATTGTTATTTATGTTATTATTATGTTATAAATATATATAATTATTTATTATTAAATTTACATATTTTATTATTAATATATACTTATTTATGAACATACTTACATATTTTATTATTATTATATATTCGTGTATATTACATAGCTATAGCACTCAGTGCTTTCTGAGATATCTTGCCCACTTTTAATTTTTCAATAATGTAGTCTATTCTATTCAGTTAACATCAGCCAACAACTTTGGCTTGTGGCTGTCATGGAATTATTAAATATATATTCATTACCTGTTTTTGAATATAACTTATATATTACTTACAATATAAATTATAAAATATTTATGAAAATATATAATAACATGAGATCAAATCGTATGAAACAAAATAAAGTCTAACAAATTTGCTTTATCTATCAATTTGTACCCTTTATTCAGTTTCTTGGCATACCTTCGGCTTAAAATTTGCAACTCCTTCTTTAAGCTAATGGCAATCATTAAGCAAAGGCAATTTCATATTCGGTGTGTCGCAGTTGAAGACGCGCTGTCAATGCTGCTGTCAGTTGAGTTCGAGTGCGTCAAGGCGCAATGGGCAGGGGCGTGGTTTACATCAGTGCGCTGTGGATGGGGCTGCATAAACAAGTTAAATATATTATCACATAATTAAAAAGTTTGTTATGCCGCTGTTCAAGGGCTGGGGCTGAGACTGAGACTGAGACTGAAACTGGGGCTGGGGCTGGGGGACTGGGGCTGGAATTTGCTGTAGGTGTTGCTAATTAAGCGTGCGCCAAGACGCACAGCAATCGCACGGTTGCTGTCATGTGAGTGGCTTTAATTGGTATCATCATAAAATTTGTATATACACCCACACACATACACACACACACACACACGCACACGCATATGCTCATCACTGGCATAATTGAGACACGAAGTTTCAGCGCAAATGAAGCGACGCAGAAAGATGATTGTCGTTACCCCAAGTACCTGAGGGTTGCAGCCCACATATAAACATATATCTTAATATTTCATGTATATTTTTTGAGTAATTTCTTAAGCTGTTCGCTAATTTGCATACCCGTTCTAACATGCTACTTATTTTATACAATTTTTAATTTAATTTAATTAAACTGCCTTTCTTTTGGCATGAGGAGGCTGGAGCTTAAGCGCGCCTCTCGGTTGCCACGCGGCTCAGCTTTATCGCCTTAATTAAAGCGGATGCAAATTGGCTTATGTGCTTGAAGATACCGTGTATTTGAGTATAGGCAGAGTAGAACACAAATTGAGCTCATATATGTCGTAATCAAAGGTAATTAGCAAGCGTGCATTGAGAGTTATTAGGAATTAGAGAGAACTCTGCTTGATCTGGTATAGATATATATAATACATATGAGAGTATAATACAGATATCCGAAAGTCTTTTATATGACAACAAGCAACATCATTCAGTGCCTGCTGCAGCTTCAGCTTCAGTCAGTTCGTCAATCAGTCAATGCGGTTGCCAAGGGACGCGCTTTGTTGCTCATATGAAAAGTGTTAATATGCGAGGCACGCAAGCAGGCAGCAGGTGTGAAAGAGAAAGAGAGAGACGGAGAGAGAGAGAGTGAGCTGGCAGCAACACTCTTATTTTGAATGGGATTCGCAGACAGCATCTCAAGTGGTTCGGCAGTCTCCAAGCAGCTAAGCTACTCCCCCAGACACATGAGTATGTGTGTCTTACTATGTTTGTTTGAAATTTTATCAAGCGACGCAAGTAATGGGTAACATTTTTAATTATTCAGCACCGTCACACACACACACACACGCACAAATAATGGCATTCGGGGTAGTCAGAATTTGTTTTCTGCTGCATACTTTGGGGCGTCGGCTGACTGCTAATTTGCTATGCAAGCCATCTTTGAATTCTTCTAAGTAGACGCAAATGAAATGATTAAAACTTGGCCCCAGACGTACATAAAGTGCACATCTGAACTCGCAGACGAAATATGTTCACTCGTAGAGAGCGAGAGAGCTAACGAACCTATTGCGGTTATAGCTGAAAAGTATTCGAACATATCCAGCCACTTCTTGTCCTCTGCCTGCTTTATGGACTCGCAAAGGAGCAGAAGCAGGAGCAGTGGAAGGAGCAGCAGTTGCTTGCTGTCTGCTGCTCTGGTCCAGTCTCGCTGCCGTCCTGACTGGCGGCTGCTGGTTTGCAGCTTAATTGGATGCCACAATGTGAAATAAATTGAGCGGAAAATTACGTAGCCCGCCAATCTAAACCGCAGCTAGATGCTGCTCACCTCGTCTCCGATATAAGTCCACCGTTGCCAATTGTCCCGATTGTGTCGTAAAAAGTGGCAAGCAATTTGTATTGCACGCCCGCCGACCATGAACTGAAAGCTGAAAGGATGGCAACCAAGGACTTAAAGCAGTCCACTCTAATATCTAGCGAGGCAACTTCCAGCTCTTTTCCAGCCACATTCCTAGCCAACAGGCCAACACTTCTACGCCCACCCCCAGGAATTTCACAGTTTGCGAGTTGTTATTAATTTCCATAATGATTTTATTAATGTATTTCTTTAATTAAATAGTTCTGATTCCTCTTTTAATGTTTGTTTATATTTACTTTGCTTTCGTTTTTTTTTTGTTTTTGGTTTTTGGTATTTGCTTGAAATCTGCTGACTGAAATTAAATTTTGCATTACCATTTATTACCCGGAATTTCATTACTGCACAAAATTGACTCTATATATATGCATAAACTATATATATATATATATATATATATATATATATATATATATATATATATATATATATATATATATATATATATATATATATATATATATATATATATATATATATATATATATATATATATATATATATTTATATATACATACATATATATACATATATATATATATATATGGCTGTTTATACAAAATTCAAATTCGTCAAGCAGATTCGACTTGGCTTTTACTATTTATACACAAAGTTTTTTTTTTATATTTTATTTCCATTTTTTTTGTATTTTTTTTTAGTTTTTCTTATTTTTTTTTTATTTGGTATACATCAATTTCTTTTATATTTATATTTAAATATTATATTCTTTAAATTTCAACTTTGATTAAAAAAAACATATGTGCTACTGGACATTTGCAAATGAGTAGATCTCTAACACTAATGCCACGTCTTATATTTATTTTTATTTTTCGTTTTCTTTTTCTTTGACAACTTTTTTTAAGATCTTGAAGTTAGCGATACTGTGTATATGTGTGAGTGTTTGTGTGTGTGTGTGAACTTTATATAATGCTATTAGATCGTATTGAGTTGGCTTTTAGGCTAAAAAACGTCTTCTCGAAACATTTACGCTGAAACTTGTAGCCAATAATGCTGCCATTCACTTAGGTGGTAAAGCTTTATGGACTAGACAAAAAAAATTTTACGTTATTACAGTTATTTATAAGTGTATTCGCATAGTTATCCATTTATATGTATGTATATATGTATATATTACGTATAGGTAGATTATAGAGTATATTTAGCTTACATTGCACAGATTTTTATACACATTTAAAGTACAGACACACGCATATCGAAGCACATGAAAACAGTAAACAAATTCACGAACATGGATTACGGCTTAGGAACTCATATACAACGGCTCTTCGCACTACCTGTCACCTGTCTCCTTCCCTCTCTCGGCTCACCCACTCCAAATCCCTGCTATACAGTAATTTACAATTGTCAAATCAGGAGAACCAAAAGGGAAATGAATAGTAAAAAAAAACACCTAAATGGAAGGATCCTATATATAGTAAACATCGAGAACAGCTACAAAAAAAAAAAATTATGTATATATATATTTATCATCGTATTTTCGAATCTAGAATTCGTAGTGATGCGGGTTACTCTCTCTCTCTCTCTCTCTCTCTCTCTCTCTCTCTCTCTCTCTCTTTATCGAGGGGCTGCTATTGACCTTAGCTTAAAAGTATCTAAAATCTATTGCAAACGTTCTCAGCGCGCTCGATTCTTGTGGGGGGCGAAATCGCTGTGAATTCGAGGCGAAAGCGTTTCTGAAACTGCTTCTTCTTCTTCTTCATTTGCTAGTTGAATAATTTTTACTATGCTGCTACGCTATACACACGTAAAGTAGTTTTCCATTTATAGTTTTCTTTTCTGTTTTATTTTATATTAATTTCAATTTTAATTTTAATTGATTTTTTCCGTCGAACTCCAACAAATTCTACTAAAACTTTCAAAAAAAAAAAAAAAAAAAAACAGTCTCCTTTCCTTCGTCTGGCCTATTAAATGTATGTACAGAAATTTACACTCAGTAACCCACGCCCCCACACCCACTTCCACTTCCACTTCCACTTCCGTTTCCACTTCCATTCCCGCCCATTTGCCCGCCCAAGCTATCATTGCCTTGCAGTGGCTCGTGCTGCGTCTCCGCCGCTCGCCCCTCGTCGTGCTCGTGGCACTAAAGAACTGCGGAGCCGCACCACAGAACCTGACCTCAATATGGCCTCCAGACGCTGCCCCCGTTGTCGGTTGGGTTGTGGTGGCCGCGATGGGCAGCGAGCGCGGCCACCTGCCGATTGGTGTTCCCATCCTCGATGTTCCGCACCGACGCGCCGCAGTTGCCGATCAGCGTCAGATCCCCGGGATGGGCCACGCCTCCGCCCGTCATGATGTTGTGCTGCTGCCGCACGCCCACGTTGCTGATGTGGTCCATGACGCTCTGCAGCTCGCCGTGCACCGACGAGTTGGGCGACGCGTGCGCCGGCAGCGTGTGCGAGTGGAAGCCGTGCGCCGACTGGTTGGCGGCCGTGTAGAGCTGCGAGTAGAGCAGGCTGGCCGGCAGCACCGGGTACAGCGATCCGTTGCAGCCGGCGGCGGTGGCGCCAGCGCCGCTGCCATGCCCGCCGCCCACGCCCACGCCCACGCCGACGCCGCCGCCGTAGGCCGAGGCAGAGGCGTGCTGTGCCTGGTTCACGATGCCCGGGAAGTTCTGGTTGGCGCCCAGCATGGCGGGGTTGACAGCGCCGGCAGAAGCGCCCGCCGCCCCACCGCTGCCAGCGCCGGCTGCACTGGCCGCCCCATTGGTGGCACCGCCGTTGCTCGCCCCGGCGCCACTGCCGCTGCCCAGATTGGGCGTGTTGGTGGACAGCAGGTCCTCCTGCACCGGCGACTCGGCCTGCGAGCTGTCGCTCAGGCTGCGCGGCCCGTTCTGGCTGGAATGCACGTTGTAATCGTTGCTGGCGTTGGTGTGGTATCGCGGCACCAGAATCGAGTTGGCCCCGCCCCCGCCGGCGCCCGCTGCACTGCCAGCGGTGGCGCCGCTGCCGGCGCTCGCGCCATTCACCGTCGATGTTATCGAAGTCTGTCCGCTGGCGCCCAGCAGGCTGTGATGCGACATCTGGCCGCTGGTCGAGCCGACCAGACTACTGAGATGCTGATCCAAGTCACTGGCCGTCGAGTCGGGCAGCACTGAGATAGGAAAAAGGGGGATAAATGTAATAAAGGTGTTCGAACTAAGAATAGGATATGAGTATGGATATGAAGCTAAGTTGATGCATAAGATAAGTGGGAGGGAGATACCTATGCTGTTGAAGATATAAATGTATCTCAAGTTAGGACTTTTTTCTTCACCTGTAAGTTTCTTTCTAGACTTTTGAATCTTCTGATTCTGAATCTCTAACTTCTTCTAGTTCAATGTTTGAATTCCATGTATGCAGTTTCTTTTCAAATTATAAACAAAAACAATTTGGAATTGGGTTTGTACAAAGTTCGCTTTGCTATGCGGCCATTCGTCTGTCTGTATGTGGGCCTGTTCGCTCCTCTGTCCATTAGACCATCCCTCCGTCTCCCTTAGTCAATTGATGCTAAAAACTTGAAATTTGGAACGTATTCTCTTGTCAGATGATCGCGATACACCCACTACTCTCAAAGATCTCAGAAACTCAGAAATCTCAATCTACTAGTTGAAGTACTATAGAGGGGTTGACAAGTCAAGTTCAAAAGACTTGGGCGAATATATCTACATCAATTGAGAGCATCGAAAATCACGTCCTACAGCCTTTGAGCTAGAAACTTCAATATATGTAGTTTTATTGTTATACCCTGAACCCATTGAAAATGGGAAAATCAGGGTATAATGTTTTTGTTGAAATGTATGTAACAGGGAGAAGGAGGCGTGGCAGACCCCATAAAGTATATATATTCTTGATCAGGGAGAGTAGCCGAGTCGATTTAGCCCTGTCCGTCTGTCCGTCTGTCCGTCCGTCCGTCTGTCCGTCTGTCCGTCTGTCCGTCTGTCTGTCCGTATGTATGAACGCGTCGTTCTCAGAACCTATAAGAGCTAGAGACTTGAAATTTTTTATGTAGGTTCCTGTATAGCACGAAAAGATCGAGTTTGTTAAAAAAAAATCGATAACTGTCTTAATTTTAATGTTATCGATTAAAAACGAAATCGATGCTCCGTTATATAATTCTATATAATTCATCTTTATAGCAAGAGTCTTCAAATTTTCCATTTAGTGTAATGTGAGCATTACACAGTTTCGGTTTTTGTTAAATTTTGGATGCCACGCCCCCTTCGCCTCAAAATTGTAAGTCCCGTATTTCAAATACTAGAGACTTGTGCTTTGGCACATACATACATATGGATGACATGATCACGCCCAACAAGTTTGATCAAAATCGTTACTCTAGAAAAAAAGTTATTAAACATTTAATTTCCCATAGCATTGCCATGCAAAGCAGCCAAAGAACAGCTGACGCTCCGACTGGTGTGTGTGTGTGCTTGCGCCTGTGGTGTGTGTGTACGTTTTGCTTGTAATGAACGTACATATGCATGTGTATATAAAAGAAACAAAGAATGCTTGAAATAACGGTTCTTCATAGGGTTTAGGGTATACCCTTGTCGAGCGGTCTCGACTAGAGTTTTCTTACTTGTTGATAGTTGAGTTTTTCTATCAATGTTCAAAAAATAACTGCTGTCGCCTCGATATTGATGCTAATGTTCATCTATTCCTGAGAGAGATATAACCTAAACTGAGAGACTCCTTAAATACTTTCAAACTTGACAAACTTTGTATAAACTCCTCTATACTATATCTAGATCAATCCCGAGACATTGCCCTTAGACATTGGCACACTGCCAAACTTGATGATCTCTCAAGAGATGTTTCCGAATGATTTTATATGCTTATATACTTAAGGGCTTATATCTTATATATAGCTGGATAGCTCTGTAAAGATCAATAAACATTATCGATTGGCATTGTTCACTTACTTGGCACACAGTCGCGATTGGTGGCGCCGCTAAAGTCCTGGTTGTTGCTCTGGTCGTTCGACGAGCAGGTGAAGCCCAGTGCCGGATTGTTGAACTGTGCTGAAGTGGGCGTGGTGCAGGAGGAGAGACCACTGCTGGCCAAGTACGGCGAGTAGGCAGACGCCGCCGAGCCATAGCCCCAATGCGTGTTGCTGGCACCTAAACCAAATTGGGACATATCTTTGTTGTTGATATCGTTTATGTTTTTCAGGTTTTTAGATTTTATTTGTGTGAGAGCGAGATGAGGAAAAAAACAAACAAAGAGAAGAACGTGATCAAAACTAGATGAAGCAGATGAAGTAGACAACAAACACGTGGACTCAACTCAAAAGGAAAGCGCAAAGCAACAAAACCGAAAAGAAATCCAAATGCAAATGCAACAAAGTACCTCAGGCCCCGAACATTACGCTCAATTATCAGCTACACCAGCTATGGGCACCTATCTCCGGTTACCTATCTGCCGTTCACCTATGGCCGGGCCTGGCTGGCACTCAAATTTATGGCACATGTGGGCCGCTAATTGCAGCTCCATCATGGCCATTATGCGGGACTTCGGCTGGAGCCGTGCATAAAAATTACAAACGTATCTGATGCGACGGACACGCCAGCGCGATAACGTTTCAATGTAAACGCCACAAACATGGAGCGAGTGGCTGTGGGCAGAGGCCCCAAAAATGCCAATGTTAGGCGCCGTCAACGGGACGAGGGATCGGTGGGTCGGTGGGCCGGTGGGTCTGGGGGTCGGCGGGTCGGAAATTTGGTTTCGGATAAAGTACAGGCCACGTTGCGGGTCCAGACTCATGCACAGATAATTAGGCTTAATTAATAGCCCATTCGGAAATTATTAATTAGTTTTTATAGGCGACGCGCGCATTTTCGTATCCGGATATTGATTTTGTGGTGGCTTTATTAATGCTATTGGCTTAAATGCTTCTACCTCCATTAATTACGTTGCTTTTTGTGTACATCTCGCTGCTGCCGCTGCTGCTGATGTTGTTGTTTTCATTTTATTTATACTCTTTTTTTTTTTTTTTGTTGCTGGCATTTCGGTCTGCCGTCTGATGTTTGTTGTCACACAGATTGACTTTCTGTGCGCATATTTTGTAACTGAATTATTAACAAGCCAGCGCGATTTACACACGCACACGAGCCAACATGTGTTTGCAAGCCAAATCCAATTGCGGAAAATTGCACCCGCTGTGCCGACAGCCCAAGCAAAACTTACTTTAATTGAACGTAAGTGTTGACCCGTAATGGACAAAAAAAAAATGAAAAAAAAAAATACTAATACTTTCAAAATAATTGTTGGATTTGCTCTGTAAAGAATTCCCATGTTTGCTTTACTCGTTTCTGAGGAACGTTTCCTATTCTCTCACACTCGCAGACCAATTGCCCTTTTGCAGCCTCTGACTATATCTCAAGTCGTTCATCGCCGTCATAGCACCATCTGTGGTTGTCTCTCTCTCTCTCTCTCTCTCTCTCTCTCTCTCTCTCTCTCTCTCTCTCACATTGACAACTACAATTTGAAGATCTGTTAACACAGATAAATCAAGCTCTCAATTCTTCCCCAGCTCTATTGAAATAGTAGGAGGCATTTGTTCTTCACTGCTAACTATAGTGTCTTGGCATACCCATAAGACATAATCACTTTTGACAGTCACTTTATTTATTTTTTTTTTTAACTTCTATATTTTATTGCCAAAGAAATAAATTCTAGTATTTCAAATTACAATTTGTATATTTTTTCTCAAGCTTATCACAATTGTTATTCATTCCTAATTCTAATATCAGCTTATCTGCGTATCACATCACAGTGCCATGGGAGACCGTGGCAATGAATATACTTTAGTTGTCAACTTTTACTGTCCCTGACTGGATTGTTTTTCATTTAACTTGAATGTCGTCAATTGATCGATTTTCCATAATTTTAGAGCCTCTCAAAATATTTATTTGATGCCGAAAAATGTCTACTTGAACTTTGCAAGTCTCATTCGTGCAGCTTGCTTGGCCGCCTGCAAGGCACAGTCAAGTCAAAAGATGATCATATGGCGCTAAGCCGAATTGATCTTAAATTTGGTACTTATTTCACATCAGTTTATTTTTAAAATATATAGGAATTAGTTACTAAACTTTTGAATAGTGCCCAGCTCGTCATATCTATATATCTATGTATGACAGATCTTTGAGTTCAACTCTGCTCTTTGCTTCAATCACTCAGTCAGCCAATTATATTTTAATTTACGATATATGTCAATTATATATAATATATATTTATATATATATATATAGAGTGCATTCTCTGCTGCTATAGTCTGATTGCTCTGAGGCATGGCATCTCACTTGATATTTCATTCGCAAACTTTTATTTGATTTTACTGCAATTTCGTTTTTTGCGAAATTAATAAAATATATACCAGTAATTAAGTCAAGCAGCGCCTGTCAATAAAATTTGTTAATAAATAATTCAGGTTATTTTGCTTTTTGCATATTTACAATTAAATTATGGGTAATCAGTAACAACAGACGCTTTCAGTAATCATTATTTACACACACACATATGCAGCTTACAGAGAGAGAGAGAGAGAGAGAGAGTGTATGTCGCCTGGCAAATGTCAGGCTGTAAATCGCGTAATTTGCATTTTGATTTGTGCGCTAGACAATCAGGGACTGAGCTGGAACTGGGCTAGGGCTGGGCCGTTTGAGACTGTGGGCGGGGCAAATTGACAGTTGAATATTTTGAGCGCTGATTGCATGGCATTTGCCTTAAAGTCCACCTCCATTTGCATGCATTTTCAGAGCTCAAAAAGAAATTTAAGTCAATTCCAGCCGCTGTCACATTTGACTAACCATTAATCGCTGGCTTTGTGCCTTCATTTTTTTTGTCGTTGTGTAAATCAATTAATGCGCCATTTAAATGGAAACATCAAATTTAATATAAATGCACTTTTAAATGTATTATTGTATTTAACTCAGCTACAACGCAGACAACAAAAAACTAAGCCACAATTTTAATTATTGATTTATAATTCTCACCAGTGCCGCCAGCCAGTTTGGCGACCAGCAAATTTAACAAACTTAAACTGTGCGAGCTTAGACAGCAAATCGATAGATCAGGCAAGCAAAGTTAAACTGTTTATTGTTCAGTTCGCATATAGTGATGTGAGCTGCTGAAATTAGTCGAAGATTCAATTTGAGAAAGCGATTCGACAGTGAATATAAAAGTGTTGAACTGTAGCCCATAAACTTATATTTGAATTGGGAATCATGTATCAAGGCAGGCTTACATATATTACGATAGAAAACATTTTTCATAGGAATCAAAGTAAGGTAGCCATCTAAAGAGATGTTTACAAGTCAAATGCAATACAGTGGCATCTTTGCTCTTCCCGATCCAGTTTTGACTATCATAACTTCTTCTGTTAAATTGAAATCAGTTCGAGCAGCCAGCTCAAGCTTCAGTCATTAATATATGTATGACAAGTTATATACTGCTTCGGATTGAAATCAGAATTCGTCTGGCTCTGCTTTATGTCAATACAAAATGGCGACAAACACGCTCACACCTACACACACACACGCACACACACACGCACATGCACACGTTAGCGCATATAAAAAGCAATGCAAATTGTTTGACGCCTGCGTTTTTTTATGCCGTTTGTCGATTGTCATTGTAGATGTTGTTGTTGCTGTTGTTGTTGTTGTGTTTGACCAACGTTTATTTGTTTGTTAAGCTTTGGTTAAATAAAGTGGCCAACAGTTTAATAGCCAGGCCATATCAATAACATCAACAACAACAACAACAGCCAGAGCTGCTAAAACGATTATCCAATACCCTGCATTAAGGCAGGTACAACTAAGACATACTAACTAAGCAAACTGACTAAGCTAAACTAGTAAATTATAAACGAGTTTATATATATCGCAAAATTTCTACTTCTCTTCATTAGTTTTTGTCTATTATTTACAGCGTATCTCGCAGTCGTGGATCAAGCAGCATCGCTCGCAACTTTCCATTTTGTTGCCTACTTTTTGGCGCCCGCAAAGCTCAATTTAAAAAATACATAAATATTTATAATTGAGCGCCTAATTAATGCAGTCGCTTAAAGCGACTGTAAAAATTTATGTCAAGATTTATTTTATTATTTATTGTTTAATCGCACACGCATAGAGACTGCATGGCATTAAATTGCATATATTTAATTATTGTTTCGCTTGTTTTTTTTTTGTCTCTCTTTTTCAGTTTGTTTTTTTCTCGTTTTTCTGTTCATCGGTTTTGGTTTGCCGCAGGTTTAAAAACTGTATTTTTGTTATTGTTTGTGTTTCTCTTTTTTTTTATATATATGTATATATATATATTTTAAAGCCTGTCCCCTAATCGTTTCGTGTGATTTTGTGCGGTCACATTGGGGCACACCACACAGCCCACATGCACCGCCCTACCCCTCGCTCCCTGCCGAGAGTACGTTTGTTGCATGCGTTCACAGCTACTCAAGTGAGCGAAATAAAAAGCCGGAAAGCAATAACTGAAATGCAAGTGCCGTTGGCAGCAACTCTTACATAATTCTATCAAATATAAGTATATATATATATATATATATGTCGATGTTTGTTTGTGAATGTGAGTGGAATAGTATGAAGTGGTTATACTCACTCTGACAGTTGCCAATGGGCGGCATGCGGAAGCCGGACAGTGGATCCGTGGAGAAGTGGAACGGTCGCTGGCCAAATGCAAAGTGAAATTGTTGTTGTTGCCCTAAAAGGGATAACACTAAGTTTTTTTCAGTTTTAATTATCTGTCCTTAACTAAATGTTTTCTTTTGCTTGTATTTTCTTTTTTTTTTTGGTATTTGAGATGTGTGTGAGTTTTGTGGATGGCAAGTAATGAAATGAAGAGATAATATAATATATCTATATGTTTTTGTATATCTAGTAAAGAATCTTGAAAATAATATATACTATATACAAGTATTTCTCGTCTATGGAAGGAGTCTGAAAAAGTTCTCCTTCGCTTCTATGATATTTTCACTTTCAGCTTTTAACCTGGTATATACTATGACTGTGAATTGTAATGCTGCTAGTTGATCTCTAAGAAGCTATGAGACTGAGGTCTTAGGCACTATCTAACAGCAGCTCTATTTTAATTTTGATTTTTTTGATTCTTTTAAGAGTCATCTGATATCGCTTACTTATAGTATTACTCCTATTTGGTCAGCGCTTACTCCAAACTTTTTGTCTACAGGAATCATTTAATCATAGTTAATTATTTCATTTTCTATATAAGGGGATAGAGCTATTAAGCATGTTATCAGAGACACGCACATCTATTTCTCTCTCTCTCTCTCTCTGCCTCTCTCTCCACTAGTCATCTCTTTCTGCTTCTGCCTATGGCTATGCTATGCCCTTGTTTACAGCCAAAAACTGTCGCCCATTAAACAGTTTTCAACATTACGGCAGATTGTATTCATTATAAAATAATAACCTTTTGTCTGACGTCTGCAGCAGCAGGCTAAGCCCAATTGTCACTGTGTGTGTTAGTGTGTGTGTGTGTGCGTGTGTCTATACCACAGCCCACTGTGTGTGTGTGTGTGCCCTGCGCTGCCTGTTTTTGGACACCAGAGGCCATGGTGTTGCAGTCTGGCTGCTACAGATATAAATCATGCCATGGATTGAATTGTTGCTCTCGGACTCAACAGATTACACTGCCAACAATGACAACAACAGCAGCAACAGAAGCAACAACAACTATTACTCCTGCAACTGTTGTTCGTCTGATAGCTGCGTCTGAGCTCGGCTGCCTTAACATATGCAAAGTAAAATATTTCCATGCTTATAAATATGCATTTGGCAGTTTCTAAACGTGGCGTCGACTGCGCTCATCGAACACTCAGCTGGAGCAGGCTTGGATTAGGACTAGAAAATACTGCTTCTTGAGCATCACTCAACACGGATTTAGCTGCTGCGTGAATTGTGAAAAAGTATGGTATAAAGGTCTTGTTTTCTTCTATACGAACTGGAGTACTCTACTACATAGAGGCCAAGGTAAGGAATTTGTTGGCTATAGGCTGCCTTATATTTGATTTACATTAAAACATTAAGCTATATGGACCTCTCGCATAACTCATTCCCATGTGCATTCATCTAAGACTTTAAAACTGATATACCCTATTTATTTTCTCTTACGGGGTATTATGCAAAATGAAATAAACAATTAAGCTGCCCTCAAGTGTATGCAAAGAGCTTTAATAGAGAATCCTTCGCATCTGAAACTGATGTATTTTGTCTGCATTTTGTTTTATTGCTCTAATGTGTGTGTGTGTGTGTGTGTGTGTGTGTGTGCGTGATCTTTGCCATTGGACAGAGCTGGTTTTGGGCTATTGAGCTGTAATTATACTTACTGGTTTTGGAACGCGGCTCGCGTGGCCCGTCCACAGTCACTTTGATCGCCTTGTTGTAGGTGGCTATGTGGGGTGGATTGGTTGACACGGTGATGGTTAGTGTGAAGCTCTTGCCTGGAACGAGGTCGCAACAAAAGCAAAAACCAAACTGAAGTTAACAAATTTATGACTCGCAGTTCCGTAAATGTTTGTTAGGCACGCGTGCCACATTTATGACGCACTCGCCCCGCCCCGCCCCGCCCACCACAAAACATCGGTCGATTGTCACATCGTAAAAATCGAACACGATTTGTTTACTACTTGTAGTATCTATATTAATATTTACAGCTGCGCATATCACATGAAAGAGGAATAATAATTAGGGATATATAAATAGATATATATATATATATATATATATATAGAGTTATATGGAGCGATCATAAAGAACTATATTAAGTTGTCATCAAGGTTTCTCTTAACTTTTTAATTTTATTTTCAATTGAAATATTATTTTTGTACCCTGATAACGTATAAAGCTAGCAGAGCGTGTCATGGCAAGTTCCATTAACTGAAATAAAATATAGATCAAATAATAGAACAGAAAACTAATAAGATTTCCCCTTTCAACAGAAATTACTCGGTTTTAAAGTAAACTACTAGTTGAGGCGGAGAGTTGCCAACAATGAAAATATTGAATGAAAATAAGTAACAAAAAAATAGGAACAAACATAAATAAAAAAAACATATAAATAAATAAAAAAATATATAAAACAAACATATATATAAAAAAAAGGGTATAAGGCTTCTTAAACCTATCTCTCTATCTGTTCTTGCATCCGTCCGTCTATCAAAAATAGTCTGAAAACTTATCAGACTTTGCAAAAAGAAGAAGAAGAGCACTCCAAAATAAAATTTGTTCTAATTACTTACAAATAATCTAGATATTTAAATTGATCACATTTTCTATACATTACTTCTCAAATTTTGAAAGACTTCGTAAAAAATAGCGAAAATTAAAATCTTTTCTTTGAGTAATTAGAAATAATTTCAGATACCATATAGCTCACATTTTCTACGAGAACTTGGAAATCTGCCTTTGGCACTTAACTTTTTTCATGCTCTCTTTGTGGGCAAGTCTAGCGCATATAATTTCAATTTAAATTTGTAAATCATAGATTCGAGTTGGTAACAAAGTGCGCCCTTGCCGCGGCTTTTGCCTCTGCAAAGAATTAATTACAATTCAAACTCATTGTCTGCAACACATGACCCACACACACACACACACACACACACACAAACAGACACGCGTGGGTCGTGGCACTTGAAAGCTAAGATTTATTTCATTTGTGCCACACAGTTTTCTTTTAATTAACTTGTTACGCCTACCGCCTAGCCCGTCCTTGGCTGACTTCTTTTCACTTTTCTCTTACGTTTTTTGCTATTGTCAAGTGTTGCCAGGCCCACGAGGAGGATGCTGCGATTCAATTAAAAGCATTTCGCTCAACTCCCGATCTCGGCTAACAACTGCGAAGACTGCGCTACTCACTCCACGCTCAAAGCGCCACTTGCTACTTGCCTCTTGCCACTTGCCACTTGCCACTCGGCACTTGAGCCGTAGCCTTGGTGTCTTTTTTGCGCTGTCTGTCAATGACAACGCGGCGTATGTGCAATGTCTTCAAGGCATTTCTCGCCTCTTGCCGGCGTTTGCTTTTTAAGTTGACAAACAAAGCGTAAATCATTTCGGCACGCACAACAATAAACCACACAGAGAGTGGGTAAGGGAGGGGCAGAGAGATATAGCAAGGCTTACACATGTTGCAGCCACACTCCACTGCGCCTCAATTTGTGTCTTCATCTGCGCCTTGGGGTCGCCCAATGCCGTGTGCCTCACTCAGCCCGCTCATCAGCAGCTTGCTACCCCACAGAGTTTATAACTCGCTGCCGCCTGTCTGCCATAGAAAAAATGAACTTCGTCTTTTGTCTGTTTGCAGTTGCCTTAAGTGGCATTTTGTCTTTGCCACCCACTGTCCCACACCACCACCGCAACTCGGCTCGACTGTCCTGCTGCTGCAAAATGCTTTTGCACTTTGCCCTCTCTGTCTTGATTGTCGTCGAGTTTAGTTCATTGTTGCGCAATTTTTTCTTATTAATTCGTTTTTTATGTCATTTCGAGTTGCCTGTTTTGGGCGCAATTGAAAATCATTTTAGCAATTTATTGAACTCAAGAATGCAGCAGAAATTAGCTTGGTATAGGACATGAAAACCAACTACATTTGCTTTGATGCATGTGGACCATGCGTTGAGAAGTTGAGCAGCTAAAAGGGCTGGCCATTTATGGTACAAGATAAGCACGCAAATGAAGTTGTGTTATCTTAGTTATGGGCACGTTTGCTGTCATAATATAAATATAAACAAAATAATGTAATATATAATATAAATATAACAATATATAAATGAAAATAACAAGAAATTTGTTAATATAAATCCATTCTTTGGAAATTGGTATAACAAAAACATAAACAAAACTAATTTCAGGCAATTGTTTTTCAGCTTCTCGTATGTGCACATGCACTAAGCCTCATCATCGTGCGAGTTACAGTTCTACAACTTGTTATCTATTAGATCCGGTCATATTCTTCTTAAAATAACTCAGAATTAGATTTTGCATTATGTTCGGAAGTATTTTTTCAATATTTTTGAAAAGAAAATAAACTAACAAAAAACACATGCTAAGAGTTGTGATCAGGTCATCAGAATATCGCAACCCAAGTTCAATTGTGAAAAGCTCGTCCGATTTGGCAGCCACAGTTACCACTTTCTTTGAGAAGAAAATGACTATAAAAAGATATTTTGTGTGCCATTTTTAGCATTATATTCTTTAGAAAATATGGGCGATCCATTTAGGGAAAGGCATTTAGTTCGCTGTACTTGTCTTCTGATACGTAGGAAAAAACTGGTGCTAAGGCGGGGTTTGCAATGACCTAAAGTTTTATTTGGGTAGCTGTATATTACATAAAACTTACATTTTACATAACATCTGAATATCAAGCCTGTATATTATATAAAACCTTTATATTTTGTAAACCTCGTTTTAAAGAGAACTATTTCTGGAATATCTAAAGATAATTAATAAACACCTTTAAAACTAGTCAAATTGTCCATTTGAATCAATTGCTTAACTCAGACAAAAAAAAAATATAAAACCCATTCAATCTCACACTTTATCCACTTAAAAAAAAAACAAATTTAATGCTTTCAGAAACAAAAAAAAAAAGAAAATTCAATTTCCTGGTAAATGGATATGCGCTCATAAAGCGCCCAAGTCTGTTGAGCCCCAACAATGACTAATCGGTGCACAAAACACTTTTTATCGAAGGCTGTAAGCCTCATAAATCAACAAGTTCGAAGTAAAAAAGAAAAACCATGGAGGAAAACCAAAGCTGAGGCCAAAAAGAAAAGTCGAAAGGGAAACCAAATAAGCCACAAAATGCGTTTTTGTGTTGGCCGACTTACTGGCTGGATTAGAAGGCTCAGAAAGCTTTTAAGGACTTAGTGCACGCAGGTAAGCACAAAGCAAAGAGAAATTTTTGGAAAAAGTAAACAAATATATGAATGTGTGGTGTGTGCGTGTGTGTTGACAACGACAACAAAGTGTAACAAACGGCGCAAATATTTAAACAAAAATATCGAAGTTGCTAGAGAGGAGCCAAAATTTAATTGCAAATAATCTGCAAATCGTAAATTTTAAGCCACGAAAACGATTATGTACCTAAGTGGGTGAGCGTGCGTGTGTGTGTGTGTATGTGGGTGTGTGTGAGCAATCATCATATATAGTAAGTACTATGGGCAGGCAAACAAACACACACGCCCCGCCCAGGACCGCCTCTCACTGGCAGGACACGTGTGTGTGCTTTGTATGCCTTTCTTTACCCAATTGATTTATGACGCTTGTTCTGCAAATTGCCAAGGATTTGCAGCAAGGATTTCAGTTATTTGTCAACAGCTTTGATTTTAATGCCGTCTCTCGGCGTTGAGGCGGCCTGAACAAATAGTCTTTACTCGTGCTGAGCATATTCAACTACCCCAAGCGTAGGCGAACGACATTTAATATCATAATTTCATGTGCATCAACAATGGTTAAGGCATAAGAAAATCATGAGAGAGAGGGAGAGAGACAGAGAGAGACAGAGAGAGAAAGGGAGAGGCTCAGTTGAATGTTGTATAATAAAAATGATAAACTTAAAGACAATAATTCTCTGATAGGTAAAGTAATATATATAATACAGAAACAAATTAAGGAGAAACGCGAAATAAAAACTATTCATCTATCTATTTGACAATCTAATTATCGAGCTATCTATCTATCTATCCATCTATCTATCTATCTATCTATCTATCTATCTATCTATCTATCTATCTATCTATCTGTCGTTCTCTCTCTTTATGTTTCTTCCATATCTTTTTCTATCTATATATATGTCAAACTATATGTCTGTCTATCTATCTTTCTGTCTCTCTTTGTCTATCTATTTCTTTCTCTCTCTCCCTCTCTCTCTCTCTCTCTCTCTCTATTTATCTCATTATCAATCAATCATTCTATCTATCAAGTTATATTATTATCCATTGCTCTTTATCTATCTCTGTCTCTCGATCTATCTATCATGTGACATCCTTCTATCTCTATCTCTCTCTTTATCTCTATGTATAATAATCATACCTCTATCTATCCATATCTTCAGCATCTTTCTGTCATAACATTTACCTTCATATCACGTAATTATAACATATCTAAATCTATTTCAAATTCATTTCCTTCCCATTGCTGAGATCTTTGACTTTGCCAAAAAATTCGACCTGTTGCGCTCTTCCAGCTTGGGAAAATCTTGAGTCTCTCCTCAGCCCAAAATGTTCCGCCAACCCACAGAATTTTCAGCTTGAAAACACAGCCGCAATAAGGACCCAAAAACCAAAAGCAAATTGTGCACGCAACATTTTCCGACTGAGGGCGTGTCCTCTACGCACACAGGCATCCAGCTCTCCCCCAAGTTAAGGTGTCAGCTCGAGGAAGTTTCTTTTTCTTTTCTTTTCTTTTTTTTTTTTTGGCTCGGCTTCTCTCGTTATTTGGATATGGCATTATTTCTGTTTTTCTTTTTATTTATAAGACACAAAGTCTTGCCTTTTTGATGCCGGCTTCCTTCTAACACGGGGGTCTTGACTTTTGGCCAGGCATTTGTCTTTCCCTTGGCAGACCTTGAAGGGGTGCGGGGAGTCGAGGCGTGGAGCGTGCGCTCCACTTTTTTTGTCGTTTGTCTTTTTACACATTTTTTGGGGCAACGTCGCCTTTCGCTTTCGGGTGCGACTGTTTGCCTTGGCTGGGGCGTGAATAACAAGCGCCCGACCTCTCGGGTAGATTCTGCAGTTCATTTTGCGGCTGTCTTAAATGGCCTGAGAGAGTTGTGTAAATAAAAACCTCAGCGTCGTTGCCCACCCAAAGCTTAACTCGCTATCTTTATCGATAATGCTGACGGTTGGCTGGTGGTGCGCTGTGCTGTGGTGTGGTGTGGTGTGGTGTCGTGTGCTGTGGTGTGGTGTCGTGTGCTGTGCTCTGCTTAGGGGCTTTGTGATATGATGCGATGGAAAAGTTATCGACATGAAACTCGCTTTTGGCGGCAAAAACTCTCGTAACAATCGCCAACTGACACCGACAGCCCTAACTCTCTCTCCCTCTCTCTCTCTCTCTCTCTCTCTCTCTGTGTGTGTGTGATTGCGTGCATGTGCATGGCACTTTGCTAATTAAAAGTGTAGCCTCGCGCAGAGCGCGCAGGCCAAATAAATCGATGCATGGGTAATTAAATTGCATGACGCACGCACGCACACGATATCCAGCGGCGAGCAGGGCAGCGCGGGGCCTCGTGGAGGTGAATGTGCATTTTCTATTTTGCTATTGTAATTAGCAGGCGACAGCAGCAGCAGCAGCAGCAGCAGCAGCGGCAACAGAAGCTAAAACAAAATGGCCGCCGCAGAGCCAGGCGCAAATCAATCATACGCAGCGTTGGGCGGAACCAACATCGACCCATCAGCGATTGGCAGCCCAAGCTAGACTCTGACTCGGAATCTTAGCTTACAGATCAGCGGAAGCTATTCAAACAGTCCCATAAAATACCACAAAGGGAATCCCATACAACAACAGACAAGCAAATCAAATAAAACACATAATTTTACCCATTTTTGTTTTGTTCTCTATCGTCCCTGCCCGTGGGCTCTGCCAGACAGCCTAAATGAATGGAAATTTACAATTAAACGCCTCAATGCGAATGCATGTGGCGAATGGAGGCGGAGCTGGCCTGCCCAATGAGTGACAATGCATGAATTCTGTGGCACATGCGACAGACTTTGGTGCTGCTCCCCGCTGGACGCCGGACTCCTGTTCTATCCTGTCCTCTCCTGGCCTGGCCTGGTCTGACCTGTCACAAATGCCGCAGTTAAAGCTTTGGTTTTTGCGGTTTTACCGCTGCGTATGCCTAAGCTTCAGCGCCCACTCTTGACAGAAGCTTCATACTCCTACTGTCTCTGTCTCTCTATCGTCTGGTTATTGTCCCCATTTTCATTGGGCTTGAAGTTTCGAAGGTTCAGGTATTGGGCGAGCTAAGTGTAGTTAAAGCTAAGGGATACTCTGTAAATATTATACGGCTAGTGCGTTAGTGTGCCATGGGAATAATGTGATGCGTTTTACTCCTAACAATTTGTTACTTCTATTACTATTCCTACTCCTATTTCTACTCCTACACGTATTCCTACTTTTATTACTGCTTCTACTCCTACTCCTACATCTTTTTCTATTCTTAATCATATTCATTCATACTTGTTTTTCTATCCCTACTGCTATTCTTTCTGCTACTCCTATTTCAACAGCTTCTTCTTTTCCTAGTCCTTCTCGTTCTTCCTAATCCTATTCGTACTCCTTCCTATTCCTACTTCAACTCCACCTTCGTTTACTACTCCTATTTCGAGCTTAACTCCTTCTAAGTCCTACTCCCACTGCTTTTTCTATTTCTATTCATATTCCCACACCTTCTCATACTTCTTTTTCTCGTGTTCCTACTATTACTACTTCTTTTTTTATTCCTATGGGTACTCATACTTCTTCTTTTCCAACTCCTTTTCTTAGTAATACTCTTATTACTAGAACTACTCATTTTTTTACTCCTATTCGTTCTTCTTTTTACTTTACTTTCTGCTAACTCTCCAATTATTACCATATTCGAATTCCTTTTCACTTCTTTAAATCTTATTCCTACTCTAAGTTCTATTCATACGCCTATTCGTATTCCTTCGACTACTCTTTGTACCAGTCTCTTCACTACTCCTTTTCCTGCTCCATGTTCTTTTCCTACTACTTTTCCTACTCTTGCAACTTAACTGTGTAAAAGACGATAAGTAAGTCCTTCAAGGCACATAAACTCGCAGTACAATGCTTAGCTCTACATCTACCTTGAGATCAGTTGGATCATCTACATACTCTAAATATGCATTTATCTCCATGTATACACTCCCAACACATCACAACAGATTACCCTTTCTTGCCCCCCCCGCAAACCATTAGCTTACATATCAATAATTTCCTCTGATTAGTTGGCCAAATTGAGACCCTTCGCTGAAGTACATTTCGCTGGTGCAAATAACCCACAATATTCGTCACTTGAGAGTTTATTAAGCACTTTAAGCAAAAGTCTCGGGCATGAGCAATTGGTAGTGGCGCCCGGAACTGATGTCAAGACTTCCGAACTCTGCGTCTACTAATGAACTGCTGACAATTTTGTGCGGCGCTTTACAAGCGGATACAAAAGGCTACAAAAGGATAGCTGCGTGAAAACACGGAAAAAGCGAAAACAAAAAAAAAAAAAACAAAAAAAGAAATGGCCAGAGAAAAAATTAAAGATAAAAAAGGATGCCCAAGTGCAAAAAGTGGCTGAATAATCCTTGAACAAAGGAGATGGCGTCGAGAGCGAGAGAAGAGCACACTCAAAACTTTTGCCACTCAGCCAACAGCCACGAGCAGGGGGCGATAATTGAACAAATTGTTTCGAGTGCATTTCGGCCACAAAGGAAAGGCCAAGCGCCGCCCCGACCCGCCACGACCCAACTCAATCCCGCTCTGACAACAAGAAGCCGCCTCCGATTACACAATGATTTATATATATATAATATATGTGTATGAATATAGAAATATATACATATTTCTGAGGTATTTCTGCAGTAGAAAACTTAAAAATATTTTAAAAATATTTATGTATGAAAATTTCAAAAAAAAAATTAAGTTTTAAGTACTCTCAAGGCTATTTTTACTGAAGAAAAACCTCAGAAATATATATCTCTAGATTTATTCACTTATCTTAAGGCTATTTCTACAGAAGAAACAATTTTTAAGTGCTCCTATTAGTACAGTGTTAATATCTCGCAATGTACTTAGGAATAGATGGAATGATATTTGTATAAAATTAGCCAATGGACTGTCCTAATGATGGCACGATTCATCATATGGTATATAATAATCTATTATTATGTTTCAATCGAGGGGTTTAATTGAAAATTTAATCGACTGACTGCTCAAATAACCGCATCGCTAAGAGCTTATAAAGGATGTCTCGAAATTCACGCAAGAAGTAATTTTGATAGAAAACATAGGCTTATAATCTTGCGTAAGTTTTGGGACACCCTTTACTTTGCTGGATCCAGGCTTACGAAAAATTGCTTTGACTTCAGTTGTGAAGCACACACGAAAGGAAGGGCAGGAGGTGCGCACGATTAAACCCAAACTATATATTATAGCTGGTCGAAATTGATTCCCTATAGGAGCGTCTTCTGTCAAAGGCGGGAGTCACCTTAGCAGAAAAGAGGAACAGGTTGACTACTGAGCACCTGTCCGAATGACTGAGTTTCACTTTTGTAATATCTAAACCGATGATAAAAATACAGGTACGAGTATATATATACAGGTATATATACATGTATATATCTATCCATACACCTTTACATACATCCATATACACATCCATCCATCTCTCCATTGAATTCACTTTACTAAACTCACCTCTGCCGCTGCGTCCGACGAAGCGCAGATCGTTGAACTTGGCCACCTGGTTCTTCATGACCGCCGTGCAGTTGCGCAGCTCGGCGCAGTAGTTCTCGTCGTTGCCGGCGCGCACCGTGACCATGGTGCCGTCCATGATGTCGCCCAGGGAGACCACCTTGAAGGCCACCGGCAGCGTCTTGTTGGAGCGCCAGTGCGGCGGCAGGACGGTGCAGACGAAGAGCGGACTGCTGGTGCGGATCAGCTCGCCGGGATGCTCGGTGAGGAAGTCGCCCAAGGTGCGCTCGGCCAGGATGTCGGAGGTCATCTTTGTGTAGGCCTCGTTCAGCAGCTGGGCGGGTGTTGGGGGTGTGTTTTGCTCTGTGTTGTTGTTGTTGCTGCTCGAGCTGTTGTTGTTGTTGTTGTTGTTGTTGGAGCCATTTGTGTTGCTTGTGTTGTTGTTGCTGCTGCTTGTGTTGTTGTTGTTGTTGTTGTTTGCTGTGTTGTTGTTGTTGTTATTGTTGTTGTTGTTGTTTGTGTTGTTGGCATTGGCATTGGAAGCCGTCGAATTGCTGCTCGTCGTGGTCAAATGCATTTTGTGACTGTTGTTGTTGTAGTGATGTTGCTGCTGTTGATTGGTATATGGATTGTTGTAGGGATGCTGATGCTGATGCTGGTGCTGGTGCTGGTGCTGCTGCTGTGAGTGGTGCAAGTGGTGCTGCGTGTAGTGCGTGGCTTGCGGCTGCGGCTGCGGCTCCTGCTCAAACTGCTCCAGATGTCCTTGAGCGTGAGCTTGCACTTTTTTTAAACGAACAATTTTGTCTGATTTGAGCAACGGCTATGGATATGAATAACAATTGATATTGCTCGCTCCTTCAGCTAGCTGCAAGAGAGAGAGAGAGAGAGAGAGAGAGAGAGAGAGATTATTATTACATATTTGTAATCAGAGTTTTGAATAGAAAAAGACTTTTTCCACAGTCTCTCTTCATGCAAGGACTCGAAATGCCCCGTAAACTACGTTAATTTAGCCATTTTGGCCACAGCTCCAAAAGCTCTTTGAGTTAGGGCCGCAAGCGAACTTCAAATTGACTTCAGTGCGAGCCGGTGCTGGGTCCATGAAGTCTGGGCGGCCATCATGTTAATGTCTTTAAATCACGGCCAACCGGCAGTTTACATGACGATGCTGCTCGTTGCACGTTGCATGTTGTATGTTGCACGTTGCATGGTGCTGGGTCCGGCTTTGAATCCGTGCCCTGGCTGGTTGGCAGCCAAGTGAACAGCCTGGACAGCGCACATAAACACAAATCAATTGTCAACCACTCGACGCGAGGGCGAGTGGCGTCCGTGAGGACGGCGCTGCATGTGGAACGTGCAACCTTTGGCGGAACGCAATTTGCGTTGCACTTTTCAATTTCCTGGCGCGCGACAAAGGACGCTGCGACGGGGATATCAGACAGGAACAGGAATAGCAACAGGAACTGGCGCAGGACATGCGGCTAGATGTGGCATGCAACTATCCAAACGCAAATCTAGTCCTCATCCACACTCACACAGCGACACACACACACACAGACGGCGCCTCGCACTAACCAGTGTCAAAATGATTGTGGACTCACGGGTGAGAATTTGTGGTTTGATACTTGCATATTTTGTCACTTGTCGACACTCGACTCTGCTCGTCCAGTGGCCAGTCCCGGCAACACCATCATCATTAGTCAGCGCAAGTTTTTCCATGGACACGCACTGGCGCTGCCATGGGCAGGGTGGGTGAGTGGACTGACCGCATCCGCTGACCTTGTAGGCGGAGTTTTCATTTTGTTGCTCGTGCAGCAACTTTAAAATTCCTAGCTGCTGATTTCTTTGCATGATCCGCGAGCCAGCACCACCCCAGCCCAGCATAGCCCAGCCCAACCCATTTGACATTGCCACAAACAGTTGTCGCTGACCGTCCAATTGTCCTGTTGGCCCCCATTGCAGCCCGCCTCCAGCTGGCCGATAAAAATTACTTAAAAATGCCACAGCTCATGGGTTGACTTTTGGCCAACGAGCACAAAAAACCGACAGCTGGCAATTGGGATTGGGATTGGGATTGGGATCGGACCAGGGCCAGGGCCAGCGCGAAAGGAAATCGCGGCGAAAATCCAACGGAAGCCAAACGTGTCGGCGTGTGGGCAGCAAAGCAACAAGAGAAACATCAGCAACAGCAACAGCAGCAACAAAAAAAAAGTAACAACCGAACAGGCAAATGGACAACGGTGTCTGCTGCGTGTCGCGGCCCAGTCGACAGACGCCAGTCGACAGCCTCCGCCATGCGCCATTCCTCATTCGCCATTTGCCTTTTATTGTAAATTTACTTTATAAAGGTTATTACCGGACTGAAGCTGGAGCAGGGGCACATGGGCAGCGCGACAGCTGAGTCTGGCCTCGCGGGGTGTTTAATGACCAAAGAAACGGGCATTTCCGTTCGGGCAGCTCGCTGAAGACTGTAGAGACTCGACAGAAACTGACGATCATTGCCTGCGTCATCATTATTTAATATAATTATTTATATATTTATATGGTCATAGAGAATCATATAGCCGATTCGCAGCGCATCTCAGCTGTTGGCTTCGCCGCACTTTGTTAAACGACGGACTGCGAGCAGCTGAAAAGCGCGCCATAATCCGGGCTTGCAGTCGCCGGACAAGGGCTGGCCACCTCTCTATTTTTTCAAGCGACTGACGGAGTATTTTTTTCTTCTTTATCTGGCTTGGGGGCTAAATCAAAATTCATGGTTTTGTTAGAAAACGACGGCGGCAATGGTATCAATAGCGAGCAAAATACACATAGAGGGTGGAGAGAGAGAGAGAGAGAGAGAGAGACATACATATATAGAGACGGTTTACACGCAAGCTTAACCCTTTGATGGCCCCACACACATGTAAAACATGTAAATTGTTTCAATTTGCGGCATTTGCCGTAAAGCTGCGCAATTTTCAGCATGCCATGGATATTGTGAGAGTTTGAGCTGATCTACCCCCGCTCCACCCCCCCTTAACCCATTGTTCAGTGTGTGTGTGTGTGTGTGATGTTCTTTTTCCTTTTTTTTTTTTTGCTTGGCTCATAGTTGGCATGTCCACATCCATGTCCAGCAGCTGTTGGGCTCCCAGAGAACCCAAGCCGCACTCGAACCCAAAATACTAAACTTGTTTAATATTATAGCAATACACATACATACACACACACACATAGACAGACACACACATGTGTAGGTGTCGGGCATGTCTCATCTAAAACAGCTACTGATGCGGCGGCTGCTGCTACTTTGATGTAGTTAAATTTTAATTGGACTTTGGGTTTTTATTTCCCATTTGTGGTATTTCATATATGCGTGTGTGGACATTGCTAACTGTAAGTATGTGTGTGTGTGTGTGTGTGTGTGTGTGGGCGAGTTTGGGCTAAATTAAGTTTATGTTCTTGGTTGACTAATTCTGAACTAAGGAATTCCAAGCGATTTGATTTCAAATGTTTTTTAAAAACTTCAAATGAAATTCTTTGTTAAGCATATTTAAATGACTGTTCAACGAGATTGGGGATGCCCCGAGTAAAACTTATAAAAGGTATTCATTATTAGGAAATAATGTTGAAAAAAGAAGAAAAATATAAGATTATTGAGCTAAAGGCAACATTTTGTATTAATTATAAAAAAAAACTAAATGTTGAAAATATTTATTTTCAATATATTATTTTTATTCTTATGCTAATTTTTATAATATATTTTTTTATTATGCATAGATTTTTATTTTATTTATTACATTATTAATTATATATATTTTTATTACATATAGATATTAATATTATTTAAAATTATATTAATATATTTTATTTATTATATAATTAATGCTTTATAGTCTCGGGTAAAAGTTTAGCAGCGTCGCTTTCATGATCTTTGATGTTCGAACAAATGTTCGAAGAGACGAACTTAGCGCACTGATCGGAATAATATTCCTATGGCAATTTATTTATTTTGAGATCTTAGAGTTTGCTTTAAGTTTACGCAAAAAGAAAATAGAGAGACAGAAAAAGCTGATCATTCTGATTTCATGATCTATCAAGTACAATGAACTATATTTAAACAGTCTATTAAGTAGCAAGGTTTTCGGCATTCAACTATTTGTCAAGTGTCAACAAGCTAAAGCCAATATCGTTTAATTGCTGGCTTAAAGGTATTTCGCTTCATGTGCCTGGGGCCTGGGGCAAGTGGCGACCCAAATGATCTCAAATGGCACTCATGTAGGAGCATCTGTTAATATTGTCTGCTCCGGGCTGGGCCTCTAAATTAACAACATTTGCTACTAACTAACAGCAAATTAAGCCATACATTGTTTATAAATGCACAAGTGCCAGTGGACGTTGCTGGCTGAGGCTATAGGCTGAAGGCTGAAGGCTGAAGGCTGGTGCAATAGATTCGCTTTAATGCCTAAATCAACTAACTTTGCGGGCAGCAAACTTATTTCCGGCATGCCGAGAACATTTCCTAGACTTCAGCACGCACATCGAAACACACACACGCACACGGCCAGAGCGTGTAAGCACAAACAAGGACTAAGCAAAAATCAACAGCCAAAGAGAAGAGACCAAATTCAACCATAAATTGATACAGACGCCTCTGAGTCACGGCACGCTCCTGCCGCTGCTCTACGACCGGTTGCCGGTCGCCGCAGTCGACCGAAATGCAGCAATGAAGGACTTGCTGCAGTCGAGGACGATGCAATGCCGTTGCAACGCACTGCAATGCAATCCTTCCGGCTGCCGTCCCACTTTAACGGCCAGAAAACCAAAAACGAGCATCCAACAATCCCAAGTTTTTGGTCAACTTTGGGCCAAAACAATGCTCCCTGGGCACCAGGCGCCAACAACCAGGCCAGCCACACCAGAGACAGAGCCAGAGGCAGAGTCAGAGGCAGAGTCAGAGGCAGAGACAGAGGCGAGGCAGACACCACACAAGCTGAATGCACGCATCTTTTGCGTCTCTCCTGCTCAGGCTTGTCCTTGTTGCCTTGCAGCCTCCATTAACAGCGTGCCGAGGCACACGACCCAGCTGCATGTGCATGCATACGTATCCTTTGGCCTGTCCCCTGTCTGTCTGGCTGTCTGTCTGTCTGGCTGTCTGGCTGAGTGTCGTGCGTGTCCTTGCTTCCCTTGGTGTCATGCCTGTGTGTGGAGCACCAAAAAGCAACTGCAGCAACTGGAGTTGGACTTTCTCTGGTCAATTCGCGGTTTTGCTTGTCACTTAGCCGACGCGTCGCCCAGCAGCGGCCCCGTTGGCCATTTGATAAACGACGAAGAAACAAAACGATGCCAAACGAGATGCCATCACAGGACATAACAACGGATTGCAGCCACTACCACCGCCACCACCAGCACCGCTGCCTCTGCTGCACACAATCTGGTGTTGCCCTCGAGGCGACAATGTGACGACATTTTGTGTCCATTGAATTATCTGACCGAGGTGTCTAGCGGTATCATCCCTGACTGCCGTCTGACTAGCTGACTGAGCTCAGGCGACTCCTGGCCCAAGCCAACATTAGGCCTAATGATCCTATGATAAAGCATGTGCACAAGGCCTATTCTTTAAAGAGCTGCCAGCCAGCAGCGATATGCGTAAGCGAAACCATTTTGCAAAACTTGCTGAGTCCAAGGCAACGAGCTGACAGGGCAGACCTGATGCAGTTTATGCTAGAGGTGCATAATGAATGAATAGCAAAGAGGAAAATATTAAGAAATTAATTAAATTTTGATTGAGCTTGAGTTTTGTATATATTTGTCTTCTTTTCATTTCATCTATACTACTGTAATTCCTTTATATATGCAAAGCAATGTGATCTGTGCTGAGCTCCGAAGTGTGAGTTACAGCGACTTATGCTAATCTATTCATTGATCCATTGACTTCAACTTTGTGATTTTAATTTGTGTGTGTCGAAAATAAACGATCGATATATATATATATGTATATATAAATCATAGTTATGACTGACAGCCACTTAAATCTACATCCAGACTGAGCTGTTCGCATTTCATTTATATGTTTATGAAAAAATGCAATAAAAATGTAGAAAAAATAATAAAAGTATTGTTGGATGTTCCATCTCTATATTGTATAGGTAGATAAATGTTGAAAGTATCATCCCTATATGGGGATAGCAAAAGCTACAATGAAATATAAGAAGTGTTGTGCCGTAGAGATCAAGTTCTCAAGAAGACAAGTTGCATACATAAAGAAGAAAGAAGAGAAAGAAGAAAAAACTTAAAACAAACAGAGAAGAAACGTGTTATTATGCATTGCGGCTATCTGATAAAGAACAGAAAATATAACTAATAATAACAAAAACAATAAAATAATAAATGAAATAAAACTCATTCAGCAGGCACTTTTTGTTTCTTGTTATTAATAAAAATAAATAAAAATTTATCAATTTTTGTATTTAGGAAAATGAAATGCAATCAATCAATAATTTGCAAACTTTTGAATAAAATCAAATCTATTCTATCTATATAACTCCTTTTCTATTCTTTATAGATAGTAGCATGCTTTTGCCATATATTTTCTCACAGAAAATATGTGAATATGCCAACTCAACTTCACTAAAGGCGCCATAGGTTGCTTGAAATATATTTTGAGTATAAACTTAGATATGAATAAATTTGTCTAAATGCCAAATTTATTCTTGAATTTTATAGCTTTTATGATTTAATTTTATAATTTAATTTGTTATCTAATTTATTTAATAATATTTAATTAATAATATAACTTGTATTTAATATTAATCATATTTTATATTAAATTCAAAATTTACATTTAATAATTTTATATGATTTTATTTTATAGTTTGCATTTAGTTTTTATTTAAAAACAAGCAGCATAGGCACCACACGATATCAGAACTGAAATTGATTGTAATTCCCAGAATTTAATAAGTCTTCTGCGTAACTGCAATGTAGATTGAATAATCAACTCTAAACGATTGCGTTGCTCGACAAAGTCCACAAAAATGCAACGATTGTTCCCCAAGGGAAGAGAGGAGAGGGTGTGTGTGTGAATAGTAGTTGCTGTGAGCCAATGTGAGTGTGATTTTTAAGCCTTAAATGGGGCGTTATAAGTTCGGATAGCTGTCCGTTGGCCTGGCCAAGCACATGAGCTCAAGTTTGAGTTGCAGTTGCAGCTCTTGTTTGTTTGGGCCTGCCCGCAGCTTGCTTTGGCTTTTGCTTTTAAGCTGCCTCCTTGCCGGCCTGCCAGCCAGGCTAAAGGAAAAAGCGGCAGCCAGTTGCAGTTGCACTTCCAGCAGCAGAGATGCTGTAGGAGACGTTTAACATTTTTGAGGCTTGATTGGATTTTACACAGGCCTCTGCGTAAAGTGAAAAATTGCATTTTGAGCAGCTGCTGCTGCAGCTCCTGTTGCAATTGCAGTTTACAGCAAAACTTGTTGATGATTTTGTTGGTGTTGTTGCTGTTGTTGTTGCTGCTGTTGATGAAGTCGGCCTTGGTTTGGTTTGGTTTGGTTTGGTTTCATTTGGTTTTGATGGTCAGCCAGCCTGCGGCTGTCTGTTATTTTGAAATACTCGTTGAGTGGCTCGTTTGCGGTGTGCATGCATGTGGCTGAGCCACAGCCGGCCTCAGCCCACTTGCACCCAATGCCATCTGTCCGTCTCTCTCACTCTCTCTCTCTCTCTTTCTCTCTCTCCGGCCTGCCCCCAAAAGGCAACCCCAACACTGTTCATTTTTCTAACGCATTTTAAGCGATTAAAGGCAAAGCCAAGGCCAGTGCCCAATACTCGAAAATGGGCGGCTTCTTGTGGGCTGTGGGTGTCCCAGCCCCAGCCACGCCCATTAGCAGTTTATTAGCACCTCAAGCAACTGCCCCAGCCTCCCCCATTTGGTTGTGAATTTCGCACTGCCACGCCTCCGCTCTGCCAGCCCCGCCTCCTCTGTCTGTGGCTATGTGAATGCAATATTGCATTTCTACGGCAATTAAAATGAATTTTCCGGTTACTTGACACATAACATAATTTGCATATCCGGACGCCGCCCGGCCCGGCACGGCCCGGGTGGCAGGGGCCGGCAAAGTACAACACTTGATTTGCCCGCCCTAGGTCTTTAGACAGTTGAAATGCATAAATGATGCAATGAATGCAGCTTCGACTGCAACGCCAACGCCACACACTGATAGCACCGATGGCAACGGGTACAGCAAACGCATGCAACCCCCGTTGCCACCAGCCACGCCCACGCCACAGCCCAAACCCTTTCTGCTCTCTGCCTCATGCAGATTGCTGGCGCCTTGCGCCAACACTGGACAACTGCGCGCTTCAAACTCATCGTCATCTGCCGTCGGGCTATGGAAATTCATTTTATAATTTACAAGTTTTTTACAAGTTCAAAATTGCAAGTTCCTTTAAAATGAAAATATATCAAATTTACTACACATTATTATTTAAAGATATAAATTAATTTAAAGATATAAATAAATTAATTTTGTAGCTTTTTATATTGAAATAGAAATTAAATTGAAAATAAAAATATTATATGGTGTGTATAAATAAATAATTATTTATTTATTTATTTTTGCTATTATTGTATTTAATGTTGTGATTAAATATTTATTTATTAATGTTTTCTTTTTATATTTAGTGATTTTTTTATGATATATATATATTGTTTTATTTCTTTCTATATTTATTTATTATTATTTTAAAATTTTTTAGTCCTTTTTTTATTTATTTATTTATTTTTTTTTAATTTATATATTTTTAAAATTAAATTATGTATCTATTTATTTATATTTTTTTAAATATTTTTATTTTATATTTATCTAATATTTATCTATTATATATTTCTAAATTTGTATATTTATTTATTTACTTTTTAATCATGTTTTGTATTTCTTTATTTAATACATTTTTTATTTATTCAGTTAATATCTCTCACAACTAGTTCGATCTTCTGTCTAGCCTTCCGCATGCTCGCCTTTTCTTATAAAAACCTTAAGACTACAAGCTTTCCCTGTAAATGCTTCTATTGCACTCACTGATCAAACTTGTTGCCATCGAACTTCTTGTTCATCAGAAACTCACTTTTAATGCAAATCGAACTTCAACCGAAGGCAACAATTCTTCATTAGCATTACATGTTGAGCCGCACACACAGTGATCTGGTAGTAGCAGCCGCAAACGAGAGTTCGGGACTTGATCGTAAACTGCCAAAAGTTCAGTTCAGTAATTAGTAAAGTCTATAATAATATGATCATCACAATAATAAGCCAAACAAAATCAAATGTAAACTCACTTGCTCTTTGTCTCTGAAATAACTTTGCCTCCTATTCCGATCGAGTATTAAATTATGTTTAACTTTAGCTCAAGTTGCCTGCTTTCTCACATATCGAAATTCCTGCATCGAAGTCAGCGCCTCGAGGCAACAGATTCGTGTTGGGCAGTGTAAACATTATCATATGCATGTTGTCACCATTGTTGGATGCAATCCTCCAACCCTTCCGTTGCTCTCTTTGGCTTGATGCGTTCCTTGGCTGCCTCTGGGCATCGCCCCAATTTAAATGTTATCACACACACACACACACACACACACACACACACACACACACACACACACACACACACATGCAGACATGCACTTGGCGAGTTTGTCCAAATCACCGAGTTTAACAAATTAAATGACTTCTAGTGCGTACATTGTTTTGACACGGATGTCCCCGCCAATCGGGGTGTGGGCAGCGTCTGGGCTTTGCCAAATTGCTGTTGATTGCTCGACTTGGGCGTCCACCTGAAATGTGAAGCATTGGACAAGCAGCAATTCAGCCAGCCCCGCCTCGACCAGATTGGGGCCTTGGGGGTATAAACGAAATTTGGTGTAGGGCTTAACGCTGCACATTGCTTTCAGGGTGGGGGTGAAGTGGGAGGAGGAGCGGGAGCTGTCCGCCCTAGCGTTTGCCGCTTGACGTTTTGTCAAACGCAGTCACACACTGTGTGCACCATAAAAATATATATATATATATATATATATATATATATATATATATATATATATATATATATATATATATATATCTGTGTATAGTATAAAACGAGATGAACGGTATTTATGCTGGCATCTGCCAAGCGTTTGGCTCGCGGTGCCGCCGGACCACCCGGAGTCTCCAGCATGGCAAATGCTGCCGTGCAGCCAGCGGGCCGCCTTTGAAATGCATCATATTTTGATTTTATGGCGTTTATCTTGCGCCTTGCGCCTTTTTATGTCTTTATAAATACACACACAATGGGGCCAACAAGGCGCAAATATGAGCGATGCGACGATGATTCATGGACGTATTCACGCACGGCCAGCTCCCGAGCCGTAGCCGTAGCCGTAGCCGTTGCTGGAAGCCACGTTTGTTTATGGCAATTAAATTCCATTCAATATCAATAACAACAACTCAAATGCCACAAATGCATACAAAACAACAACAAAATAAAGAGCGAAGGCAAAAGAAGAGACAGAGAGAGAGAGAGAGAGAGAGAGAGAGAGAGAGAGAAATAAAATGCAACAAAAATGCTCTTGGTTGAAGCGACAGAACGGCTCAAATTTATGTATTCCTGCATTGCACTTGACTCGTTTTTTATACAATTATTTTTGCCCTTGTTGAAGGGGAGCTATGCTCCAGTCATGGCTCTGAGAATTGTCAGTTGAGCTTCAGTTGCTGCCATTGCTCAATTACTAATCAGAAATCTTGAGCTGGAATCATGGAATCAAAAGTAAACTTTGCTTGTTTATATATTACGATACAATGCGATCAGTCATTAATACAAAATAAAATTTAATATGTTTACATAATATCTATATTACATATATATTCTGAATATAAAATATCACATATATATTTACACAGCTCAAGTTTTTATTGCCCAAACAGAAGTAAACTACTTTCAAGTCAGCAAATTCAATTGATAATTTACCCTGAAGGCATTTGTAATGAACTTCTCTGTATGGCAGAGTATATCATCCTCGACTCGATATTTTTGTTTTTGCAATATTTATATATTCTTATAATATTTTTTTTTGCCCATTATTTTATATTTTTTTATGCTTTATTTACATATATACATTCATTCTTTATATGTTGCATTTATATTTATTCACTCTTTTGCTATTTGAACTTTCAATCAGTGATTTCTTTTATACAAATTAAGGTGTGAAATTTAAATTATATTAATTAATATTTTAATGCTTTTTTATTTTTTATTTTTTTTTTTTATATATTTTTATTTATTTTCTACTGTTTCACTAATTATAGATGCAGTGAAAACATTTATGTTAGTGTAATAGCCAAAATGGCTTTTTACATCAAAAATATTTAAGTTATCTGAAGTCTGGAATCAAGACTTCTAGAAGAAAGTATTATGATTATTTTGAGAGTCCGGCGAATGCATAAGAATTTACTTTCTCTCGAGTCAAAAGTTGATATAAACACCACTCTAGCTCAATCTTGCACAGCTTCAATGACAGTAAGTTACGCAGCTGCAATACGAATTCATCTAAAGATCTATAAATATTTCAATATTATTTTATTCATCATTAAATCTGTACCTATTTGACTGTTGGCATAAAAAGTGTGCGCTTATAATCATTTTCTACTTTATGCAAAAAATTTCAAGTTCTTTCAACACAACTTCAATTTAAATTTATATTTATATAAATTGTATATCTTAAAAAAAAACAAATAAAAATTGATTCAAATATACTGAAACTTAATTAAGAATTTGGAGATCGTAGCGCGAAAGAAGTAAAAGATATAGGATTTGTTAACTGAACTAAACTGAGCTTCGAGCGAGTTTCAAATGGATTTCCCTACAATGAAATGGCTTTATTTTGGTTTATTTATTTATGTATTTTATTTTATTATATTTTTAAATACTTATTAAGTATTCAGTATTAATAAATATATTTAGTTTTTCACCGCACTAAAATTCACATTTGAAATACCTGCGTTAGCTGATCGACGCCTTCTTTTTCACTTGCACAAACAACTCTCCACTTTTGCCGCAGTTGGCAATTGTATTATTTATTGTATTTTGTATTTTTTATTTTTTAGCTCTGTTTGTTTATTTTGTATTTTTAGTAATTTTATTATGATTTTTTGTTTTTTTTATTATGATTTTCTTTGATTTTATTTATGGTTTCGGTGTTGTTTGGGCGCCACCGCAACTGCAAACGCGTCGCGCGTGTTCAAAACTGAGCTACAGTTGGTGTGTGAGTGTGAGTGTGTGTGTGGGAGTGAGTGTGAATGTGTGTGTGTGTGTGTGTGTGTCGGGGCACATGTGTGTGCTATTATCGTTTGACAATTGAGTCAGTGCGTTAGGCTCGTGCCTCGCTGCTCGCTGCTCTGTGGAGCACACTCGAAGCATAAGTTTTGCGGCGTTTTGGATAACCAAAATTTCATTGGATCTCGCTATAAATTAAGAACATCCCATACACATGTGTGTGTGTGAGTGTGTATGTGTGTGAGTGTGTGTAGGTGTGTGTGTGAAGCATCGTTTACATTTGTCTTTGAGTCTGTTTGAGTCGCTGCCGCCTTTGATGCTGAGTGTAAATTTTTTAAGACTCACGCGTGTCTGTCTGTGTGTGTGTGTGTGTGTGCGTGTGTGTATGATCCACACATGTGAGTTGGCTGCCTTTCAATTTGCTGAAAACTCACTCACAGTCAACTCGACTCGACTCGACTCGACTCATCTCATTCGACTCGACTCAACGTGTCTCAATTAGCAAATTACGCATTCCCCGCCAGCCCCAACCAAACAACGCCCCACACACACACATACACACACATACACACACACACACACACGCCTACATATGCATGGAGCTGGCATTTCACTCCGGCCAAGGGTTGCAAGCACATTCCACTCGGGCTCTCAATTTGCCATTTTGCACTCGACTCAATTGTTGGCGTCCGTTTTGGACTCCGCCCCCGTCGCCGGCAAACCCATTGCAGCTTTGCATCCAAAGTGTTGTGTGTGTGTGCCTGTGTGTGTGTGTGTGTGCGGTCAGTTTGGTGTTGGGCTCTGTTTATTTTTTTTATTTCTGTATAATTTGTGAATGGTTTTTGTTGCTGCCTTTGACTGGTTTTATATTTTTGCGGCACTGATTTTATTATTTTGCGTATGTTTTGTGCTGCATTTTGTTTCGTATTTGCAAATCACGCAGCGGCCCTCGCACCTCGCACCGCGTACCACGCCCGTGGCCAGACGGCCCCAACTATGCCGCAAATGCCTCCCACAGCATTTTGCGGTATGTGTGTGTGTGAGGGAGAGCGCTGCCCAGGCGAGACTGCCTAACAATAAAAACGAACCAGCTGCCGCCCATCGCCCATCGGCCATCACCTGGTGGCTGTGCACTGGCCGAGCCAAACGGGTGCCAACATTTTTGTGTGCAATTTTTAGTTAAATTATTTTTACACCTCCCACACACACACACACGCACACACACAGGCTGGCAAACATGTTGTACAGCAACAAAAAAATATATATGGAAAATGTCGACACGCAAATTCGATGCCATTTCTATTTTAAGCCTATCCAAATGGGCAGCTCAATGCATGTGTGTGTGCACTTTTTGCCAACTGCATTTCGGTTTTTGGGTTTCCCTCTGCTTGTTGCTGCTGCCGCTGCTGTTGCTACTGCTGTTGGTGCTGCTGCTGTTGCAGCAACAAAGTGGCAAGTGCAGATTTGAAGTTATTACCAAAAACTAACCAACGTTTTGTGGGTTTGAAGTTGTGTGGAATAATATTGGTAGACCTAAAAAGCCTTTTGGCTTTGATTTTGTTGTTGCTGTTTTCGTTTCTATTTTCTACACTTGTTGTAAATATTTTGTCGATTTTTGGCACACAACATACCTCCCCCCACCCACACGCACACACTCACTCATAGATTTTCAATTTGATTTTGCTCCGTAAAAAAATATGGTTTTCTTTCTCTCGCTCGAAGAAACAATTTTTCATTATTGAACACAAACAATTTTTTAGAGACTTGTTCCAATTACAATTTTTGGCAAACTTGCAAATAATATAGAAGGCGTTGGCCATGCGGCTCGTTGTTTAGCTACTGAGAGAATTTATAGTGCTCGAAATAAGTGCTTGAAGAATTGGCATATTTTAATTAAATAATTTAAAATTAAATAATGAAAAATACGAGCTGTATTAGATAGACACGAAATAAGAGTACACAGCTCAATTAAATAATATAATAATAATAAAAATAAATATATAGAAGTACATTCACAAACAAATCATAGTTCCCATAAGCCTATTAAAACCATATTTAATACACTAGATCGTAACCATGCATATTTTATATCGAATTTAATTAATCAAATCAATTTATTTTTGTGTATTTTTTTTTTACTTCATTTAGCTTTATCTTTAGGTAAAACTTTAAATAAAAAATATTATATATATGTATATATTTAAATGTAAATAATATTATATGTAACAGAAATCATTTCTACATTTTATTTTTATTTATTTTTAATAAAATGACTTCGGTTACAGAAAACCAATAATAACAAACCTCGACTGAAAAGACCATTCAAATCATTTCATGTTGAGACGACAGCGGGGCACCTTCAGTGCTCGCGCTGGCAGCTCTACATCGACTCCGGAAGAATCAATTTTGAAAATTTTTCAAAAATCATAACTATTTGTTCAATATACTTTATTGATCATATATATGTATGTATTTATTTACAATATTTTAATACGAAAAATATTTAGACATAAATAATGATTGAGAGTCTACAGTCATGAAAATGCAAGCATTTTGAGCAATACAAAATGAATCTTAGATAAAATCTAACGAAAAACTAAGCCTATAATAGGCTGCAGAGAGTAGATAAATATATTTAAGAAAATGATAAATATTTTATGGAGAAACTTAGATATTTCAAGCGAAAATACTAAAGTTCATGAATGCAACTTATGATATTATTTCAATTAAATACTTATAATAAAAGGAGATATATTTTAAAGTAATCACAACTCTTAAGAGCACACGAAGAAGTAGAGTATATAATATTCTTTAGCTATGAAGAAAAAAGTCTCTTAAGCAGAACTCGATCAGTGATCAATGAACAATAACAGCAGACCTTAAGCAAAGGTCAATCTATCCCCAGACTCTAGCTGTCTATAGAACTTAGACTTTTGCCAAAGAACCTGAGTACGTTTCACCTTCAATAAGAATATCCAGCTAATTAAAAATGAATAAAAATACTTATTAATGAGCCACTATGCTCCGTCCATCAGCTATAAACAAATTGTAGTGTTAACCGAGCAATAAAAACGCATCGCAAATTGCCAATTCGCAGTGCAATTTCAATTCGCTGTGGCGCCAAGGACAAGGGCAAACGCGTTATATGCTGAACACGTTTATAATTTGTAGAAAAACACTGAAAAAACAGTAATGGGGAAACCGCCAAACACACACACACACAGAGAGAGAGAGAGAGAGAGAGAGAGAGAGAGAGAGAGAGAGCGCCAATCAAATGCAACAACAGCGACAAAGTTGCGTTGTGGGTATAAAAAATTACGAAACCAAAAATCAGCAACCAAATATGTGGTTGCCACCAACAAAAGGGCAAACAAAAGGCAACTGCTGAATGCATTAAACTGAGAGAGTGCGAGGCCAACGGATACCCTGTAATGTAAACAAGTTGCCCACCACTGTTGACCCTCTGGGAACTTTAAGTATTTCAATTCATTGTCAAGTTTATGAAAATCCTTCTCTAGTCTCGTTGGCCAATGTTGGCGCTGGGGCTGCACTTGCTATTGTCTTTGGGCAGTTACAGGGTATGCGCGAGGCTAGCCACTCGGCTGGGGTCAGGCGATAGCCAGGTGAGTTGTGTAGCGGTTGGCCAGCGCCATCGTCATCGGCGATGCTCAAAAACCCGGACAAAATAAAAACGAGGGAACAAAAACAAGGCAACAAAAAACAAAAATAAATAAAAATAAACGGAAAAAAAGAAATGCATTGCAGTCTTCTGCAGCGGACAGTGCACGGTGCGAGCAGGTCCAGTCGGGCATCCGTCCGGGCCGCAATCCACGGGTTGCGGCATAATAAACACTCTGACAACACGCGTGTCCAGCATCGCTATAACAATAAGCGAAGCAGGCTGTTCCAGTTCCTGTTGTTGCGCTCGGCCCGGCCTCATCAGCGGCAGCCGGACAACAACCGGGCTGAAGGTGTGAGAGCAAACGAGGGGCTGACAGCTGTACAAACGCAGAGCTCTGCAAACAGACCAGAAGGCAGGCGAGTGGTGCGTGGTGCATGGCGCATGGCGCATGGCGAATGGCGCATGGCGGACGGCGGCCGGCGGCAAGAAGGACGCGTTTGGTCAGTCGCCTGGTTTCCGTTGCACACGCCGCGTATGCGTAATGTGCGAAAAGCGCAGCAAAATGAACACAAAAAATCAATAAAAGAAGCAACAAAGCAACAACAACAACAACAATCAACGGCGAAACAGGAAACAGTATTAATAAAAAAATAGGCAAAAGAAAACGCAATGCAATCCATAAAAAATGCAAGCTCATGCAGGACTCGGCGACCAGACACCACACCAGCAGCAACATGAGCAGAAGGAGCGACGGCTCGTGCACCACCACCAGCAGCTGCAGCACCACCAACGTTACGCACACCGCGCTCCAGCCGCCGTCAGGACGCGTCGTTGTTTGCAACATTCAACGTGTTCATTGCAGTCAAACTTGTTGACAATGCTCGCTTACAAGGCAGGCCCACGTCCGTGGCTCGCACTCGCAGCACTTTTGGCCACCAATTTGGGGTGGCCAGAACCAGAGCCCGGAGGCCGGAGTCAGCGCCTGAGCCAGTGCCAGGAGCCTTCGTGTTGTTCCTTTTTAAGGTTTTGCATTTTGAGGCCAACATTGAGGCCACGAACGGCGCTGCCTTCCAGCGCTGACAACAACAACAACAACAACAAAGCTATCATCACTGGCGGCCCACAGCACAGAAGCTGTTACTTGTTGTTCCACTTGTTTTTTGGCTTCATTTTTTGCTGCTTTTTCTGTTGAATTTGTTCTCTTTTTGTCGGCCTCTTTGTTTGGCATGTAAATTTATGACGCTGGTCAAGTAGTGCCTCCCAACGCCCTCTCGGTACCCAGGCGCCCACCGATACTCTATCAAAGAGTCGCTCCAGATTGTAGGCGGAAGTTGCGCTGATATTTGCGAGCGGAGAAGTTAGAAGGTGAACAACTAGTAGAAACTCTTTAGTCTATGATCTAAAGTCTGTAATTTATATGTAAGATCTAATGTCTATCATCTGTCATTTACCATATATCATATAGGATCTGTCATCATGTATCATATATCATTTATCACATATCATTTTAAGTAGAATCTAGCATCAATTAGCCTAACTATTTATCATCTATAATGTTTAATTTTTCTGATAGTCTCCCTCCAATTGGTTTTCTCTAATAGTCTGACCTAAATATTTCATAGAAAGTTCCTATTGCTATCACTCTCTCTCTCTCTCTCTCTCTCTCTCTCTCTCTCTCTCTCTCTCTCTCTCTGTCTGTCTCTCTCTTGCCTTCCCTTTCATTCTCTTTATTTATTTAAAAAGCTCGAAACCTGGCACAGAGAGCAAAGTCTGTTGATAGCAAAGCCCATAACTAGGCGCTAACCACTTTTAGAGTATAAAAACTTCCCATATATATTTGATCTATGTGATTATTCTTGTCCTGTTAGAGTATCTTCACGATGTACATTGCTGGAATGCAATTATCATTTGTCATTTCTGTTCTTATTTTTGGGTTTTTCGGCAATTTTGGCAACAGCATGTTAACATTTGGTGGGCGTGGCTCGTTGGGCAGCTGATCTGTGAGCGTTTTTTTGGGAGCGGAAATTTGCTCGCAATTTGTTATGTTTTTCCATGTTTTATTTGTGCCTGATTTTTTGTCTGATAATCCGGAATCTGGCTGAATGGGCGGGCAAAGAAAATGCGTTAATGAAGTGTTGCTGGAGAGCTCATTATGCATTTTGCTCACGTTTTACATTTTTAATTGCATTTTGTACCCGTGCGCGCAGCGCGGCGGCCGGACTCGCTGTCTACTAGTTGGTGCGTTGGCTTCTGTGTCCTTTCATTAAACGCGCCGCATGGTAGGCGATTAAAGCGACCGCCGAGGCAGCAAATCGAATTAATTTTTGTAACGTGCAAATGACCGCAGCAAGTAGCAGCAGCAACGGCAGCAGCAGCAACGGCAGCAACGACAGCAACGGCAGCAGCAGCAACGGCAGCGACTGCAACAGCATTAAGAGCAGTTTGATAGGGATACTTATATGTATTAAATCCTTTGCCGCACAACACATTTAAGTTGATGATTAAGCTGGCCGCTTTATGCCATATACACCCATATGTGTACATAGAGAGAGAGAGAGGGGTATATATAGGCTTGTACATGGGCAACATTGCAACGCTTTATATATAGCCAGAAGTCTGCGCACATTATGTGCTTAAGCACATAAAGATGTAATGACCTGTATACATGACCGCCATCACCGCCATCACCACCAGCAGCAATGGCTGCAGCAGCACCACCAGCAACATCAACGATCGCATTGAAGCCTTTGCCGCTTAATAAACTTCACGTTCGCGTATCAAAGGGGGGCCAGCGTGGGCGTAAGTGTACAATGATGATTTTTTTAAATTCTCTTAATTGAAACTACGCAAAGGGCAGCAGCAGCAGCAGCAGCAGCAGCATCAGGAGTGTCGGCATCAGCGGATGCTGCAGCAGAACGAATCACAGCGCTCAGCGCTGCCAGCAGGCATATTTTAATGAATATTGAGGATTAAAGGAATTTGCGGATTTTCATTGAATTATGCATTTTGGCCGCTCTTCCTGGCTGCGGTCGCCAGCATCACCAGCACTAGCAGCATGCTGGCTGTAGCAGCAGCAGCAGCGGCAGCAGCAGCAGCAGCAGCAGCAGCAGCAGCGAGGACCAGCGCACAGGGACCATCATATATTTCTTTGTCGCATGCGATGATTTATTAAGTCATTAGCACTTGTGCGGCTGCTGTTGGTGGCTGCCCACGCAGAGCTTGCAGCATGCAAACCGTTGCATGGCGCATGTCTGCATCTGTCTGTGTCTCTGCATGAGAGTGTGCGTGTGTGCGTGTGTCCGTGTATGCATGGCCATATAACTTGTAATTCTTATTAATTGTGTGTGAGTGCGCGCATATTCAATATTTTGCATTGGCTGCCATTGACAGTGCAGCGGCTGCTCATTAAGACACAGGACATTAACTGCTTAACCAAAGCATTAACCATATGCAGATACACACATTTCAAATTATGATATAATATATATATATATATATATATATATATATATATATATATATATATATATATATATATATATATATATATGTAGTCTACTATACTTATATGAATGATATATACATAATTTATATTTACAGCAATTTTATTGAATTTTTTAGCTTTTTTATGTACAAATGAGCCTTAAGAGCTTTTGAAATTCCACAAAATATTTGCTGCACTTCATATGATCACTTACATATCCCACCTATTAGTGTCAGCAAAGTGTACATAGCTTGAAAATTAATTTCCATGAAAATAAAAACATATAATGATAATAGTTTTCCTATATCTCTCAGCTTTTAGAGCGATCTTTGTTTCAGACATTGGCATATCAAAGTAGGCTTCAGTGCAAGGACTAAACTATATATCTTCCTAAAGTCATTTTTTACTCAAGGTAGATCAATTTTAAGGTCTTCGCAAAAATATTGGTAACTGTGCTGAGCGAGATATTCATAGTTGAATTTTGCTGCGTCTTGCTGATGTCAACTTTTAGCTAGCTTTCTGTCAAAAATATTTGTACAATACTTTCTGACATAATACAAATGCCAACTTTATTGAATTTTAAAGAGAATAAATTATAGTTTTATACAAAATAAATTTTAAAACAGCAACTCCAATGATACATAGAAAAAAAAAATACAACATTTACGGAGAATGTGAAGAAAGCGCTAACCTGATGACATGCAATTGCTTGAATTGAATTTATGAATTATCTGTTTGCTATAGCATGCCTAAAGAATTTGTTAACTTTTATAAATTAAATATAAAATAAAAAGAAATGAATTTTGTGTAACTATTTATATAATATTTAATAACTTAGGCTAAACGATTTCCTTCATGTATACATAATTTCCTTTGATTACTATAATTTCTTATATTAACTATTTTAATATTAAAAGCTTTCGTCTGCTCTTAAGTGTGGCTTCAATTGCTATCAAACTCATTTGAAGCTTCAAACACTTTGGTCTTATTTTTCTTTGATCCTCGTTTGATATGGAAATTCTCGAAAAAGAATAAGCAAAAGGAACAGAAAAGGAAAAGGAAAACTCAATCTGATTCTCTACATGAAAATTACAAGAATTTCGCATAAGCTTTAAGCCAATTTCGTAAACCATTTAAGAATGTTCAGGTCAGATTTCGCGCACGGGCTGAAGTTTGGCCCGCGTCTCGGGAATTGAGCGCATTGGGCGCGAACTGTATCTCTGTGAGTGTGTGTATGTTGCGGGGCAATGAGGAAGTGTCTGCTGTGCTACGGAGAATGTCAGAAATGCGTGTGAAAAATAAACGAGATTTTCGCAGCGCGCTTTTGATATTTTTGCATGACAGAAGCCAAATGAGAAAATGCGATTTTCCGCAATGCTCCGGCCAATGACATGGGCATGGACATGGCGGCAATGGCCAACGACAGCCGCCCGGCCATGTCCAATGGCCTACCAACTTAATGTGTTGGCGTTTCCTGACACACGCACACACACACTCTCCCTCCCATACAAATGCGCAGTCACATGATGAGCAGAGTCACAAAGACAGACGCACAGATAATTTTTACAATTTGCAGCAATGCGTTTTTAATTTAAATCGATAAAAGTTGCATTCGCACAAAAACAAACCAGACGATAGCTACAACAACAACAACAGCAACATCAATACAATGCAATATAAATTGCAAGCAACAGCGAATGCAGCAGCTCGCGATGTTGCATGCAAAGCCTAATAGAGCTTTGCCCAATGCGCACAATTATATCATCAGTATACTTTATGCACTATATATACTGCTAGTCTTAACGATAATCAAGTCAGTTTTTCTATATATATTCCCAATATATATATGATAAATATTTATAAAAAGATTTTTCACTCTGAAAAGTTTTGCCTGAATTCAAGCTGAAGTTTTCGGCATAAAAATATAAAATATAAAAACTAAAATATTTTCTAAATGTACTTCATTTACTTCATTTTGCTCAAACCGCAAAAAAAACTGTGCATATTATATTTAAAATAAATTTACAATTATTTATTGCTTTTTATATCTATTATTTGTGGAATAAATTTCTCTTATTTTGGCCAAAAACTTGTACTAAGCTGAATTTGGGCAGATGCAAATATATATACAAATTACATATGTATATTCGAATACATATATACATGTTTATATGCATGTGTTCATATATACATATCTGTTCAAATTAAATCTTATTTAATTAAACATTATGCGTGAAGCGAGAGCCGAAATGCAACAAAATGTGTTGCCTACATTTGTGCGCCGGCTGTGCTGCGGGCCCAGCTATCGTTATCCATTTTTATTGCAATTGTATTTTGTTTTTGATTTGACTACCACACACACACACGCACACTCATACGCACACACACACATGCATGCTCTTGAGCATTTGTGTTTATTTTATTTTATTATTTTTTCTCTTTTGCGGTCAACGAGTTGGTTGACCACTTTCAAATACAGTCAAAGCCAGAGCCACGCCCACGCTCATACCTCACACACACGCACACACAGACAGATACTTGGCGCTCGTCTGATCCCACACCCAAAATGCTGAATGATTGTTGTATGTTGATTATATGCACAATATTTGTTGCCTACTTTTTGTTTGTATTTGCATTTTATTTTTATTTATTCGTTCAGCTTTTTTTTTTCTCTCTCTCATCTTGTTGTTCTTTTTTATTTGTTTTTTAAATATATCATATTGCTCTACATGAGCACGTGTGTGTGTGTGTGTGTGTGTGTGTGTATGTATGTGTGTTTTCCTCATTTTTTACTGCTGCTGCTGCTGCTGTTGTTGCATGCCTACACAGTTGATTTAAACGTTTTACACCCGCGTGCCAATTTCTTTTTTTTTTCCAACGCCCTCACCCGCGGTTGGCTGGTTGTTTTTGCTTTTTTCTTTGGCCGCTGATGTTGTTGTTGTTTTTTTTTTTTTGTTTTTTAGTTGGTTGACCGTTGGGTTAACCGTTGAATTATCAATTTCGCGGTAGAACTTGCGGTGCATAAGTGCGGTTCACCGATGAGTTTTCGAAGGTATCATATGAAACGCACTTCTCGCACGATTGTTGTTGCTTTATTTATTTTGTACTTTACTCTATTTTCGTCGGCACTGTTTTTTTTTAATGGCCGGCTGTCAGTGCGAAATGAATACGTTAAACTTTTAATTAATTACATTAAGTAAAAATTGTTCGGCGCGTCCATTTCGCATTTGCATTTTGACATGTGAAGTGGGTCATTAAATGTTTATCTTAATGGTTTGTACATGCAATAACATGTATATTATTTATTATTTTACCTTAATCATTTCGTTAATCGTTTGCCAATGCTCTCGAGCCGCGCACTCGACTCGACCGCCGCAATTGACCTATCAAAGTGCGTTCACTCTGATTGAATTTCTACGTTTTGTGCTCCGAATTTCTTCTTCGACATCACTCAAGATGTCAGACATATGCCAAATATGCCAAATACATATATCTGTCTATAAATATATGACGGCTACAGCATGGCATGTCAATGTGACATGTGTATTCAGTAAATGTATAATTTAATTTTGACTAATAAAAGTCACAAAAAGAGAAAAAAAAAAACAACAACATTTTTGACGAAATCCAATTAAAATATTATTTGAAATTTCGCAAATTAATTGAATTAGGCTTGAAATTAAAACTATCGAAACTTTTTACGTTTTTTGATAAACAAAATAAAAATTTGTAATTGACAAATAAAATATTTTAAAACTATAATAAATATTAAAAATTATTTAACTTAATTAAATTTATTGATAATGTATTTTTTTAAGCAAGTTTTGTATTTTTAATTATTTTTATACATAATAAATATTTCAAATAATTTGAGTAATTTAATTTCTTGTTTATGTATTTGCAAAGAAAAGAGTTAGATAAAAAATATAAAAAAAATTGATTTTAAATTGCATTAGGAAAAACATTTTTATCGAGATGAGTAAGTGAAATTAAAGTAAAGTAATTAATTCTTAGTAAAATATATTAGTCAAATAAATTAAACATTTGAAAATTATAAAAAAATTATATATATTATACATATTATATATTTTATATATATTATATATTATTGTCCGTGCTTAAAATAAACAGCCTCAGATTTTCATACAAAGTCAAAGAAGAATTTTTCTGAATTTTTATTTGATATATATTAATATTTTATGTATGTTATAAACGCGGTAAAACTTTATATAGAATAAAAAAAATATAATAAAAAAATATATAATACAAAATATTGTTTTTCCTATATATTATGACAATATTTATATACTTTAAACTAATAATTTTCTTTTAGTTAAGACTGTGTTGTATTTCATATATTTTTTAACTTTTATTTTTGTATTTTGTGCTTATATAATTTTTGAATATATTATTATATAATTATGTTTTGATTTTATTTTAATTATTGTTGTTGAATATTCTTTAATATATTTTTTCTTATTTTATATATAATTTATGTCATATTCATCCTTTAAAGAAAACTATTTTACAGTTCATATAATTTTCTTAGCTTTTCTTATTTGATTTTTAATTAGATTATTTGTTTTATTTTTTATTTTAATTTCTGTTTATTTCATATTTCATTCATTTATAATTCATTTATAATTTTTAATGGTAAAATTCTTGGTAAAACTAAATAATTGTGCTCAAATTACAGCAACAAATGATAATAAAAAATAAATTGAAATAAGTTAATGAGTAAAAATTGTAAATATATTTTCATCACTTTGAATAAATATATATCAATAATAATAAAAATAAATAATAATCAAAAAATTAATTTTCTCTGTCTCTGATTGCAGCTCCAATTGAGCCCTTGCTCTTAGCTGGCCATTAGAAAATTGTAAATATTTACAGTTGAACTTACCTTAAGACAGGTGGAATTTTCGCAAATGTCAATTTCTGTGGCTGCTGCTGCTGCTACTGCGGCTGTGTTTCGATATTGTTTAATGCTTGTTTCGCATATATTGAGTTAAAACTCTGGGCAATCAGTTGTTGTTTCGGCCTTCGGCTTAATGGCGCTGGCCAAGAGGGCATCAACATTTGTGAACGAACACCAGCACAAAAAATCACACACAAATTGCGTTTATACAGATTGAGACATTGAGTATTGCTCTATTGGTATTTTGGGCAAAAAAAATACATAATATGGAAATTGTTGTGGATTCGCTGACGGTGTGAATCGATTGCCGATTTGGTGTATTGTTGCGCTTGCGAATACGTCTTATCAAAACGAACGCCCGGAGCGGAACGGAAACGCGGCCGGCGAGTTAGTGGTCAGAATGCAAAGTGACACATGGAGCTCCAGCTCCAGATGCTGTTGATGGTGATGCCGATGTTGCTGCTGCTGCTGTCGCTGCTGCTGCTGCTGCTGCTGCTGCTGCTGCTGCCGATTCTGCCGATGCTGCCGATGCCGATGCCAATGGTGCGGATGCGGCCAATGGTGCCCCGTGCTGGCTCCAACTGCATTCGGCAATACGAAGCCGCCTTTGAGCGCCACCGATTTGTATGCTGCCCCGTATCGTTGCACTTGCCGAACGGCCCCAAACCCTGCGCCCCACACGGCACAGCGGGCACACGCGACCAACGAGAACCGCACGAACAGCTCGACGAGAAACGAGTACGACGAACTGGAGCCAACGACGTACGAAGCTGCTTGCCACACGACCAGATCAAGTCCGTGTCCGTGTCCGTGTTAATGTTGTTGTTGTTGTTGCTGTTGCCGTTGCCGTTGCCGTTGAGTTGCTGCTGCTGCTACATGCGTGCGCTTTGAACCGGTTAACAGCACAATTGCAAATGATAACACGCACACCGAATGAGCTCAGTGAAAATTTTCGAAATTTTCACACAAAAAACTTTTCAAATTTTCAAAGCAGCGGCGACGCGGCGTCAACGTCGCTCTGTCTGTCTGGGTATGCGTGTGGGCGTATGAGACACACGCACACACGTATGCCGAACCACCTCACACATGTGTGTCTGTTTTTTGGTTTAAATAACTCAAAAGGGAAATTGAGTTTGAGCGCAAAATTGTGAGCGAGCGCCCCCGAACGGATTACATGTGTGTGTTTACAGATTTATGCAACAATTAAAAGCGACGATGAATGCGAGTGTGTGTGAGTGTGTGCGCGCGCGCCTCATCTGTAAACGGAAACGGAAACGCAACCAAATGCTCAGCAATAACCACGAGTGGACTAGCTTTGGTCAGTTAGCAGCTCAAACCAGCTCTCCGACTCGGCCGATGGCCAAACAAAAATACAAAAAAAAATGTATAAAAATCAACAATTTTGAAATTAAAATGAGCATAAGGCAGGAGGCAGGAGGCAGGGGTGGGGAGGGGAGGGGAGGGGTTAGCTGTATTTCGTTCCTTTTTGGGGAACTTTAAGGTCAACCCCTTTATTTGCATTTAGCTGGTCACTTGGTCAAGGGTTGGCGCCAGTCGCCAGTTGCCCGTTGCCCGTTGCCTGTTGGCAGCTCAACTCTTTGGCCGCTCCACTCATTTGCCTAGCGCTAGTTGAGCACATTTCACTCATTTGGCCGGTCTGAAAATCAGGTTTCATTTCTACACAAAATACATAAATTTTGCATCATTATCAAACGGGTTTTGTGTGTGCGAGCGCGCAGCGAGAGATGAGAAAAACCACCCAAAAAGCACCCACATTAAGAGGCCGCGGGGTGTGTGGGGAAACTGTTTGGCAAATGAAGCGAGATGGCTATATTAATGTGTGTGCCAGTTGTGTGTGAGTGTGTGTGTGTGTGTGGCCCACATGAGCGAAGTGCTCATTATCATAAACAACAACAGTAGCAACAACAACAGCAACAACAGCAACAACAGCAACAGCAACAGCAGCAATGAGCAACAGCAACCATCCACCAACAAATTGTTCGCTGCAACATTTTACATAATATACAAGACACAACCAAACACGCGCATACATATATATATATATCGCTATAGTTGGCAGATTTATACACACACATACACATACATATATGTATGTATATATATATATATATATATATATATATATATACTTAGAGAATACAAAACGCCGCTCAAACTATATACAACTTAAAAGCTGAGCAGAGAGTTGAGAGCGAATGTATGCGAGTGTGTCTATGTATGTATGTGTGCTTGTGTGTGTGTGTGTGTGTGTGTGTGTGTGCGTAGTAGTGTTTGTTGTAGTTTTGCATATAAAATGGATTTGAAACTATTGGGAAAACTATCGCATAGCCAGCGCCATTTGCCGCATTAGTTTGTAGCTGCGTTTCGACTTGAAACATTGCGGGTAGCAAAAGTTGCAAACGTTAGCTAGACAAACGTGCCCCTTGCTGCGCCACATACTTAGCCCCATACTCACTCACACACACACACACACACACATACACTCACTCAAACACACACACCCTCTACTCCACACGAACTGCTTAACATAGTGCTCCTTAGCCAGCGATAGTTTTGATTGGAGGTGAGTGAATGTGGGCGAAATGGAATGAGCATAAATGTGTGAATGTAAATATCTGTAGATATGTCTCTCTCTGTGTGTGTGTGTGTGTGTGTGTGTGTGTGTGTGTGTGTGTGTGTGCGAGAATGAGAGCAGACGAGACTGTACTTAAATATGCAAGTGCCGAGCACATCTCTTTTTAAATTGATTGTTCTTCATTTTCTATATACATATGTATTATTTTTAAACAAGTGCGGCACAGTGGTCGATGGCAGCCACGAGCTGATCATTTTTTTGAGTCAGTTTACTTTCATTGCTCACTGTCTCTTATAAATATTATTAATACATGCTTAGGCTGTTAACAGGCTGTGGCTCTATCTATAAGCCAGGCTTGAGCTAGACTTTAGACAGACTTCACTTTGTGTCAAGCCAAGTATTTGTGATTGAATAAACACATATACATATATGAATTTATATACCAATCTATCCAGCTACTCTAGAACGCATTTTATATATAATATATCCAGATATACATCAGATGTTTTACAGAGACATCAAACAAATATGATTTAACTCAAGTTGTTTCATTATTCATATTAAATAAAATTTTATTTTATAAATGATATTAGAAAAAAAAAAACTAAATTAAAATTGAATTACAACTGAAATAAAATATAAAAAAAAAAATCTAAAAAAATCAAGTAATAATTTAATATTATTTAATTAATATAAATTAATATATTAAAACTTAATTAAGATTCCAGCCATTTGACCTATTTTCTTACACATATAGCTGCCAAAGATGATGAATTTATTTTCAAGAAAAATATCATTAGTTATAATGAATAACTTAAAAGTGTAACAAAAATTAAAATAAATAAAAAAGATAAATCATTTTTATTTATTTATATTTTTGTTATATCGACTATCCTTAATTTAAACACTAATTTCATTTTGAGTGTAACAAAAATTAAAATAAATAAAAAAGATAAATCATTTTTATTTATTTATATTTTTGTTACACTCAAAATGAAATTAGTGTTTAAATTAAGGATAGTCGATTCTTACAATAGTATTAGGCTAAAGCACGAGTTATTTTGGTTTTTAAAGTGTTGTTGTGTAGTTGATCTGGGAAGACTGTTGCAAGTCTTCTTATGAGTGGTTTGGAAATATGAAAAGTGTTCAAAGCTAAGTTTCTATTTAGCTTTATATGATCTTCTTTTGCATTCATCAAATATTTATTTAAATATTTATTGAAAAACTTGAAATATTTACTTCAAATATTAGCTTATCTGTAAACTGAGTTAATGCTTTGAATCACATCATCATCATCCAATTATGTCTGATCGCCACAATCGGATTTCGCACCACTGTGCCGTTGTCAGGCCAGGATTGTGGGGCAACAACAGCGCTCTTGTGTTCACATGTGCAGCAACACACATTCAGCCATTGCTCTGACCCCTGCCAGGCCATGCCGTGCCGTGCCCGTGGTAGCGCGAGCTTCGGCTTGGGCTTCAGAGAAAAGCGGCAGTAGCAGCAGCAGCAGCAACAGGACCCAACAAAAGGCAGACCATCATCAGCGTTATCCTTGCACACAAAACGGCCGCTGTCAATGCGACCTTTTCCAACTTACGCAGCGCAGGCGACGGGAGAGAGGACGAGAGAGCCAGGGTTTGGGGGCACGTCAATGGGCTCGAGCATGTGCCACATACGCCGCGTACTTCTGATGGGCATTTCTAATTTTCAAGTTTTCAAGCAAGTGGGAGTGAGTGAGTGAGTGCGTGTGTGTGTGTGTGTGTGTGTGTGTTAATGATTAGAAAAAGCTTTGGCCCGCTGTGCCTCGCTCTGCATTGTTGTTGTTATTGTATTTACTCGCCGGCAATTAATGTGTGCAACATGCGAGTTTATATATGTTTTAAGGCAACGTGTCCTGCGTGTCCTGTGTGGCCTGCGTGGCCTGCGTGGCCTGCATGTGTGTGCGTATCGCCATCCACTTGCCTTTGCTGGCAAGCTTAACGTCATTTACAGCTTAAACTTCTGTTGCTTTTTGCTGCAATTTGCAATCGAGAGAATGCTCTGATTGCCTTTCCCGGTTCCACTCTAGTGGACTATAAGCTGCAGGCTTAGGCAATCCTTGAAGTGGCCATTTAGCTGTACAGTAGGCAATGAATTGAATTAGCCCAGAAGTCGACTGCAAAGTGAAGAGAACTTAAGTAGAACACATCAGTTTTCATATTATACTCTCCATACTCTCCATACTCTATACACTCTACATAGTCTCCGTACTCCATATACTCTTCATACTCTCCCTACTTGCAATACTATTCATGTTCTTCATGCTTTCCATACTCTTCATACTCTCCATACTTTCCATACTCTCCATACTCTCCATTCTCTTCATACTCGCTATATTCTCCTCACTATCTACACTCTCCATACTCTTAACACTCTCCATACTCTCCACATTCTCCATACGCTCTAAATACGATCTCGTAATCTACTTATTTGTTAGCCCTATATGACTTTGATTGCTGTCTTATATATGTATATGATGACGTGCATGCTAGAGCGGGAGCACAGTTCCATCTTCTTTAAATACAAATTGCCTTTGCCTCATGCAGCGCCCCATCGTGAGTCTTTCAGGCGCTTCAATTCTGCGGCTTGTTTACATTTCGTGCCACGTGCCTCTGCCTGTTAAATGCAGCAACAACAACATGGGGGATTACGAAAGAAACAGCAAGCATTGGGTATGCACGACTAGAAAATATCCTGTTCCACGAATTCTGTAACTAACTGTCGAAATATGCGAAACTGAGTTGCTTTTCTAACTTACAAAATGTTTCCATATGAATATTTATATTTGGATTTATATTGACAGCAGCATACCCTATGCTCGCCGTATTGCAGAGCATTCAGAAATCAGAAAACGCGCCCCAATTACACTTGAGTGCGTAAAACGGGAGCAGCATGAAATTTGCACTCAATTTGCATTTGACATGAACTCAGAGAAACAGAGTTGCCACCCCCATGCAACAGTAAACAGGGCAGAAGAAACGCCCACTTTTATTGAGCGAGAACAGAAATATATAAATAAATAAGAAATAAATGAAATTAAATAAATATATAAAAATATAACAAAATAAAACTACATATGTATAAAAACATAAATATATATAAAGAAGAGTATATAAAAATCAAATTATGTGCAAAAATATAAAAATATATAGATGTAAAAATTAAAATATAAAAAAGAAAGAAAATATATATATGTATAAATATAAAAGTGCAAAAATAAAAATAAAACATAAATATATAAAAATAAAAAATATAATAACAAAAAAATATAAATATATAAACATATAAAAATATACAAATACAAAAATATAAAACTGAAAGAATAAAGTAATAAAATAAAATATTTTAATTTATTAAAAAAAAATAATGAAATTATAATAAAAGCAGAAATGGCAACACTCGAAGAATATTTTTAAAAAATTTTTATTATGTATTACATTAACAATATTAATAATAATAATATAATATCTGTCGCCATTAACCTCATAGTAGCAGCAGAAACTTTTCAAATTATAAACTCAATATTATATATATAAATAAATATTATGATGCGAGCTGGCAACCCTGAGCTGAGATGAGCAACTGTTTGGAGCGCTTGCTCGGAGCGAATCGCTCAGCGCACTCATCAGGCCGGCAGCTGCCTGTTCTCTTTGTGCTGTTTGCACTCAGTCGAACGCACACACACGGCTGCAACTAGAATGCTACGGCGAGCGTGCAGCGGGCGGAGCAGACGTTTTTCTAGTTTATTTCTGCGCCTTTTTTACTCCGTGCGGGGCACGAGAAAAATGGGATCCGCTGATTGGAAGAGGGCCACCGACGATGTGCGGCAAAGGCTTGATAGTTTTTTTTTTTTTTTGTTTCTGTTGGGATTGGGATTGGGGGGAGAGCGACAGACCCGCACGCTGTGTAGGCGTCAGCCCCCAATCCGAGCCACGGCCACCCATCATACTGCACTTTGCGGCCGTATGCCACTGGCTGGCTAGCTGACTGACAGACTCGGTGGCGTCTCCGCGCGGTGTGCTGAGTTTGCCGACTCTGCGCATACTTGTGGGTGACAATTTTTCTTATTTTATGCAGCATCTGCTACACTCTCGGCTCGTTCAGTTCACAGCTGGCATCTGTAGCGTCCATATAGGGAGCAGCTGCTATTTAGATATTTGCTATATTTAATAAAAAGGTATGGTTATTGAATGAATTAAGTTTTTTTATTAATTTGTGATCTTTTTTAGCCAAAAATTTTTGTTTTTTTATTATTATTAAACTTTTTTATTTTTTGTATTATCAATCATTTTTTTATTTAACCCAATATTATTTTTGTTGTTAATATGTTATTTTGCATTACTTTTTATTTTTATTTTATATTTTTATTATATAAGATACTATATAACAAGCAATTTGTCTATAATATCAGAATCAAATATTAATAAATATATATTTATATTTTTTTATACCCTGAACCCATTGAAAATGGGAAATCAGGGTATAATGTTTTTGTTGGAAGGCGTATGTATGTAACAGGCAGAAGGAGGCGTGGCAGACCCCATAAAGTATATATATTCTTGATCAGGGAGACAAGCCGAGTCGATTTAGCCCTGTCCGTCTGTCTGTCTGTCTGTCCGTCTGTCTGTCCGTCTGTCCGTCTGTCCGTCTGTCCGTCTGTCCGTCTGTCCGTATGTATGAACGCGTCGATCTCAGAACTTACAATAGCTAGGGACTTCAAATTTTTTTTGTAGGTCCCTGTATAGGGCGCGCATATCGAGTTTGTTTCAGAAATTCGATAACTATCATCGTTTTATTGTTATCGATTAAAAACCGATATCTTCATTTAGTTATAAAATTCTATTTAATTCATCTTTCTAGCTATAGTCTTCATATTATGCATTTAGTGTTATTTTGGCCTTACGCAATTTCGGTTTTTGTTAAATTTTGGGTGCCACGCCCCCTTCGCCTCAAATTTGTAACTCCCGTATATCAAATACTAGAGACTTGTGCTTTGGCACATACATACATATGGATGACATGATCACGCCCAACAAATTTGATCAAAATCGTTCGTCTAGAAAAAAAGTTATTAAACATTTAATTTCCCATGTCATTGGCATGCAAACAGCAGCCAAAGATCAGCTGACGCACCGACTGGCGTTTGTGTGTGCGTTCGCCTATGTATGTGTGTGTGTATGTGTTGCTTGTAATGAACATACATATACATATGTTTTATAAAAGATACGGAGAATGCACGGAATAGCGTTTCTTCGCAGGGTTCAGGGTATACCCTAGTCGAGCGGTCTCGACTAGAGTTTTCTTACTTGTTATAATATATATTTTCATAAATTTAAAATGTATATAATATATATTAATTAAAATATATACAAATTTAAAATTAACTATTGCTTACGTTCAGTTTATTAAGTTAATAAAAAATATTCAAGCTGAATTCTAAATATTTTAAATACTTTAAATGTATTTTTAATCTATGTGTACACTTAAAATAAATATATAAAAAATATATATAATATGTAAATATGTATAAATACAGATTAGGAAATATTATCAAGTAAGCTGACAACCTTGATTAAAATATAACATATTAAAATAAAATGTAATAAAATAAAATATAAAATATCTTTATAAAATATCAGTCTGTACTTGAGCTTATTCATATATAAATATTTTTTTTTTATATTTCCTTTATATATTTATATATTTTATTTAAAAGTTTTTTTATAAATATTTTTTATTACATTTATATATTAAAAAAAAAAAAAAAAAAACACATTTTTCCCTCTTTAAGTACAGCGCATTTGGCAGTTTCTGTCATCCTTGCACTTTTCCCAGTGTCTGCCGCCATTTTTGTGCGCTAGTCTAGTTGTAGGCTACCCCAGCCGCCCCTTGGCCGGGCGCAGCGTCATTCGCTTTGTCGCTCTTCTAGTTTTTGTTTCATTTTTACGTATCCAATTGGAAGGGAACATGCGCAGACTTTTTTGCCCCAACAAAATTGCAGAAGTGCAAAAAGCAACAGCGTTGCGACTTTCAGCTGCCTCCCGGCGCTCGTCCTTGTCCTTGTGCCCGATCCATTCTGAGCCCGGCCTGCCATGGCGCTCGCTACATAGAAATGACTCCGGCTGGTGGCGTAGGTCGGGCATGCGGCGGGCTGCAAACTGAGCACGAAATAAAATGCAATGCAATGAAAATTGTGAAAAATAGAAAAACGAAAGTTTTCGTGCTTTTCATTTGCTGTTGCCGGTTTGGCAGCTCCATCGGGCGCGTCTCTAAGTGGCGCCCCCTAGTGGCGGTTCAGTTTGATGTGATGGTGGTGCGGCCTCCAGCGTGGCTGTGGTTGGCTGCCTCAGCATCTAGGGGCGTCTAAAAAAAAGAACAACAACACGAAGAGCAGCAACAAAAATAGACACGAAAATGAAAAAGTGTTGCCAGCTAGCTAGCTGGCTGGCTGCCAGAGCGCAAGCTGTACGTGTGTGTGTGTGTGTGTGTGTGTGTGTGAGTGGGTGGGTGGCTGAGTGTGGGTGGAGCATTCACTATTAGTGTAGCATTAATTAGTTATGGCAGACGATTTTGAGGTTGCGCTGCTGCTGAAAGCTTTTTACTGTAAGTCAACAGAGCGCAAAGATACGACACATGTATGTGTACGTGTGTGTATGTATGTGTGTGTGTGTGTGTAATGTGCCAAAAATTACCAAAAATTCCAAGTCAGAGCGCTGCTCAGGCTGTGTTAAAAATGTTGCTTGATTAGCAACCCCTTTTTGCATCTTTCAATACATATTTTAATTAAATATTTATTTTGATTCTTTCAACTAGGCAAAGGCATGTTTGCCAGCATTCCCACCGCCCCCCACTCCAACCCTATTCACATAGTATGGCGCACACTTGAGTGGCTTTCAATTAGTTGCGCCACAACAACGCTCCCTCCCTCACACACATACACACACACATGCACATGCACGCACATTTCTCCACTTTATTTGGTCATTTATTTATTTAAAAAGCAATAAATTCATGGCAAGTTTTATGCGAAAATTAAATGAGCAGCGCCCTTGGGGTTGGTCAGCCACCCACGACTCGGGCTAACTAAACCCTTACCCTTACTCTGGGGTGGCTGCCATGTAAAAGTCAATGGTGGTCAGCAGTCGAGGGCACTGAGAATCATTCAGCCAGCTCAAACCAAAGTCGTAAGCTGCCGCTGCTGCTGCTGCTGCTGCTGCTGCTGCTGAGGCTTTCAACCCTTTTGCTTGAGAGACGCTGGCCACTGCTGGAGCCCTTGTCCGTCTCTGCTTTTTCGGCCATTCGTTCATTATCAACACCAAAAACTAAACAAAATTATTTGCCCTGCCGGAAGTTGGCAATAAATTAGTTGGGCCACACAGCACTGTTGCCGACCTTCTTCACAGACCTTGTCCAGACATCCGCCATAAAGCATTCATAAATCCCAAAGTAAACTACACTGAACACACACACACAGAGAGAGAGAGAGAGAGAGAGAGAGAGAGAGAGAGAGAGAGAGACACACAGACTCTTGTGCAACATGCGGTGGCCTTTATTCATTCATCCGTTCATTTATTTAACTCCTGACCATATTTTGCCTATGCTTTGTATGTTTTGCTTCCATCGCATTTTATGGCTGCTCCACTTAGCCACCCAGCCCGTCTGCTCAGCCCCTGCCTCCTGGCTGCCTGCCTGCCTGCCTGCCTGGCATCGCATAGTTTCACTTTTGCTTTCATTTCTGTGCCCCTGCGGCACTTTGCATACGGCCAAGGCTTTCACTAAGGGTCGCGTCGACGTCGTCGCTATCCTTGCTGTCATTCAAGCTGGGTGCCCACTCACTGGCCTTTGTCCACTTCGTTAGTTGTATTAGTGATTCGTTTGAACGGTCTCTCTCTCTCTCTCTCTTTCTCTCGCTCTCTCTCTCTCTCTCTCTCTCTCTCTCTCTCTCTCTCTATCTGTGCTTTGCTTTATTGTAGCTGCAGTCATATGAAGAAATAACCAATATTCATAAAGCGCTATGAGCTTTTCAAGCGTCTGCTGAGTTTATTATTGATATTTTAAATAGTGAAAAATATTATATGTATAAATATGCTTCAATTTAAATATATGCTAAAAATAATTCTAAAGACAAGTGAAAATGATGAGCAGAGCGCCATCTATAGTTCAAATATGCTTGCGCTCAGCTGCTTATTTATTGATGCGCTTAAAAGTATGCAACAGTTTTTGTAGCGATCAGTGCAACGTTTCTTAAGGGTTGTTTTGCTTTAGTAGTTAGAGAGATCATATATGAAATTAAATGAAAAATATGCAACTAATTTAAATAAAACTCATTTTATTTAAGTTTTATTTAAATTAACATTAAATAAATAATTTGGTTAAATTTAAATTTAAAAAATTTTATTTCAATATTATTTAAATTAATGTTAAATAAATAATTTAATTAAACATTTAAATGAAATTTATTTTATTTCAGTATAACTTTAATTAATATAAAGTAAACTTTATAAAAAATAATTCAGAAATATTTAAACAACTTAAATAATTAATTTGATTTAAGTTCATATAAAATTAATTTTATTTAAATTTTGTAATATATGTATAAAACTGATTTAAAATAATATCAAACTAAATGTGAAATCTGGTAATAATTTTAAAAAAAATTTAAATAAAATGCATTTTGTATAATTAATTGAATTAGACAAATTTCTGTCTAGTTTACTTTCACACAGATCTTCATATTTCTTTTCTTGCCAAAGACTACAAACTTAATCACTTAATATTCAAATATAAGCTCTATATACATATATAAACCAACATGATCAATGAAAAGCTCAAGTGCGCCTCCGCTGCTGCCACTTAGCTCAACTTCAAGATAAATTTCATTAATAAATTCCATTCGTTAATTTGTGTTAAACTTGCTCAATTAGTGCGCAGCTCAAGCAATAAATAAATACAAATAGCATTTAGCATTTGGCCGCTGGCTATGGCTTGCTTCGTGTGCGGCTGCCACAGGATATGCGCCAGCTGTTGTCCGCCAGGCACCTACGCACAATAAAAAGGGATCGACAAAGGAGTAAGCCGATGCCGACGACGCCCGCGATGAGCGCTAATTGAAACTGTTTAAAGCGCGTGCGCAATGTCGGCGCCTGCCACTTCCTTGCCCGTGAGCCCCAAAGAACTGAACCTGAGACGGACGCGCGCTGATCCTCCATATAATCCTTGGCTCTGGCTCACGCTGCCTGCCACGGTTCGCTGGCACGCTCGTCCAGCCGGAACTGTAAACAATAAATACAGAGCCTCAGCCTGAGCCTTGCTGCTGCTGCTGCTCGAGCGAGAGCCCATCGATTGTGCGTTAATTGATTTATTATACGCCTGCGCCAAAGTCTTGTTGTTGCTGCGTGCTCTGCCCGCTCTCTATAGCTTTATTAGTGTTATTAAATTTCATCTGTCTTTGTGTTGTGCCAACCAGGGGTTGTCTGCCTTTGGCTCTCCTGCTCCTTCTCCATCTCCTTGCTGTTTACTCAAGATGAAGGTAGCCCCGTCGATCGGCAGTTGTTACATTTTGGCACATGGAATACGTGGAATTGCGTTATAGTTAAAAACAAATAGTCGAACAATATGTTTTCTTTTTTCATCATAAAAAAAGGAAGAAGGAGCAGCAGGAGCAGAGCGTGATGTCTTCGGGGCGCTGACAGGCCGTCAGGCAGCGCCATTGTTGCCTAATGCTATTATGCCTCGCTCAGCTCGGCTTAGAGCGTCACGTGTTACGTGCAGTTGCCTGCTGGTGGGGGGCTGAGCTTCAGTTGAGAAATTTTTTAATTAATTTCATGCCGCAAGCTCAAGAGGTTTCCAAAAACTATCGCATTAATCAGGCGGGCTATCTCTCAAATTCAGCAAACAGCCAACAACCCATCAAAGTCGCTGCCAATGCCGCTGATAATTTGTCAAAAGTGACAGCGCGCGAGACACGTCGTCGTCGTCGTCGTCTGAACTGTTTCCCTTGTCTGTCACTCTCGCTCCCACACACACACACACACACACACACACACACACAAAGTTCTCCCCTCAACCCCAAGTCCATTCACGTATGCTACATGGCGAACTAAACTATGAGACTTTTAATCTATGCAATTTAAAATTAAGTTTTTCTGAGTGGGTGGAGAGAGCTGCCTGCTTCATGTGTGTGTGTGAGTGCGAGTGCGAGTGCGAGTGTGAGTGCTTATGCATATGTGTGTGTGTGTGTGTGTGTGTGTGCGCGCTGCCTGTTTGCTCATTAATTGTATTGTGCTCAAGCTTAGCTGTCTTCTAGCAGTTGCTTATGTAATCTTAGCAGGACTTAGCTCAAATACTCCAAATGCAAAACTAAAACTAAACGGAGAAATTCTGTTTAAATTTCTTAAGAGTATTATGCAATATTGAGGGCTTTTCTTAAATTAAAAATAAATTAATACTCATGAAATATACTACAAATTATTCAAGCTAAAAAGAAAATTTGGAAATGTTTTAAAGAAATTAATATTGACTATTAATTATTAATTATTAATTATATATTTATTTTCGAAGTAAAAATTAAATACCTGAGGATTTATCTATTTTATAAAATATTTTCAAGTATAATTAATAATAAATCATAATATTTACTATTAATTATTTATTACAAAATATTAATTATTTAGTTTTGCTCAAAGTAATTATCTCTCATATAAAATCTATAAATATTGTTATATTTTCAACTGACTTTTAATTTGCAAAATAAAATTGTATAAAATATACATAAAAAACTTGAAATATTATAGAATAAACTTAAAATATAAATGTAAAAAATAAATAAATAAAAATAAATTAATAAGCTGAAATTGATATTATAGAACAGAATAATTCTTGAAATATTTTATAGCATTTCAAGCTCTTTAGATTGATTTGCTAGCCAGCGTATGTTATCCTTTCAGCATTCGTCTGCTTTTAAATATAACAAGATTATGTAGAAGTTGGTTGTAATGCGCTGTCTGTCTACCTAGCCACATATTTGGAGCTCTGCCCACAACGGAATGTTTCTCTAGCTAAGGTTTAGGCATGGCAGCCTCTAATAATTAGAGAGATAAACACATTTTACTTCTTTGATCTGCCCTAAATGCTCTCACATTCTGGGCAACTATTAATCATCCTCTCTGATCGCCGAATGGCCTCGAAGTTCTGTCAGAGTTTAACAGCTCGGTCACAACACAGAAAGAGAGAGAGAGAGAGGGGGAAAGAGAGAGAGAGAGAGTGAATGCTGCGAGCGGTGCCAAAAACAACAGATCATTAATTTGAGTGCGACAGGGCAGGCCATTAGGAGTGGGCTACTCCATCGTCAGATTTGAAATAGGAGAGCCAAAGTTCCGATGCCGCCAGACTGTCTAGCCCTGGCCTGGGAAGAGACCCGCATCAATCACAGGAGCCGGATCCGTTGTCCTGGTCAAGTGGGCGGCCAATGTTTGTTGGTTGACCGCCACATTGAAGAGCCGGAAGCAGTGACACTGCGATGCGCGGCTGCCAGACATGCCAGACAGCTTGGCGGCTTCAAGTGGCCACTTGAGCAACAAGCGATCCTCGGCAGCGACCACACATGGCGCGCACTGCGGTCCACTCTTCGATTTCAGAGCAGAGCGCGAGCAGACGGAACCGGATCTCCGTGCGAGCGACCTTTGAAGTTGCCTTCATCCACATCATGTTGCCTGACCACTGCGCCCCCTTCTCGAACATTAACTATGCAAGTTGGTGTAAAGTACTTTGGCCAAGTTATGCAGCTGCTCAACGCTGCCTGCTCCCATGGCTGTGTTTTGTTAAGCTAAAAATAGAATTAGATTATTAAATAAATATTAAATAACTATTTGTATTCGTAAATTATTATTGTATATTAAGCTTTCCATACAAAGAAAATATATTTTTCACTTTAAGCTGAAAAAAAATTCTTTTTGAAATTTTATTTATGTTTAAAAATTATATTTAATGCCACTTTATTTTTCTACAAAACTATTTTAATTTTACTTATAATTATTAAGAAGTTTTATCTTTTTTTTAATATTTGTGTAAAATAATACATTTATAATAACAAAATTTTTAATAATTAAAAATATATATATAATAGTTTTCATATACATTTATTCATTTAGAAAATATTTTTTGAATGTGTTTTTTAAAATTTGCATTTAAATTAAAAAGGAAGTTTTAAAAAATACGTTTTAAAAATGATGAAATAAAATTAAAATAATAAAAAACTAAAAAAAAATTAGCGGATACAGGTACTGCAGAACCGAGTACTTCGACAAATAACCAACTCCCCCTGGTATATACGCGGCTCTACACTCCATAGAGACCTCAAGCTGCCTACTGTTGAAGAGCAGATAGGCAGACATACAAGCCGATACTCGGATAGATTGCAACGACACCGAAGACTTAAACGGCAAGGCTTTGCCAAAACGCTGGGAACACCATAAACCTTTTAATTCCTTAATTAATATTAACTATAGTTAATTAATCTTTTGTTCCTCACAATGCGACTGAGGTTTGGCCCGTATGTATATGTAAACATGTGTTGTTGTAGCACTAGGTTTTGATTGTACAGGTTCTACACTTAAATAAATAAATAAACAAAAAAATAAATAAATAAAAACAAAATAAAACTAAATTCCTGCTTTTACAAAATATTTTGTATAATACCTATTTTATTTTATAAATAAAATAATTAAGTACATATTCTACATATACATATACATATGTAAATATATACATATGCTATGTAAACATACATATGTAAATTAAATCTTAAATGCTTTTCTCTTAGCTATGCCATTTAAAGTATTTCAACCGCCTGTCCATGCTAGATGAGGTTTTTTTTCTCTCGTTTTTCTCCTTTTTTGGACTTGTTTGAAAGTCTTGCAATTAAAAAACGGCGCTCAACAATATCGACATAATGAGCAGACAAAGCAGCGCACTTTGTTGCTATTATTGCTGTTCGAAACATGTGTAACATTTCATTAAATAGTCTCAAACACACAGAGACAGAGAAAGAGAAAGAGGGTGAGGGGGGAATGGGAGACACGAACCCACACACACACACACACACACACATGTGCTTAATACAAAGAAGGGTTACAAAAGAAAATTAATGCGTGTAATTCGCAAATGCGCAAAAAAGTCGGTGGATTGAGAGTCGAGACAAGCGCTTGGGTTGCGTTGCCAGCAGCTGGGCTGACGTTGGCGGAAGGGGAGAAGGGAGCTTTTGGGTTCAATTTTGTGTGGCTCAGTGTCTGCGCCTTGCAACCAAGCCAAAAATAAAAAATAAAGCATCCAAGTGGCATTAAAAAGCCAATCCCTGCGTTCGCTTCTTTTTAAATCCTGCTGTAAAGGTCTATGTTTTTATTTAATGAGCAACGCGCATACTTGTAGCATACATGGACACACACACGCACATACACACACACACACACACACGCACACACACACACGCTGTTTGCCCCGTCTGCATATGGCTTGTGTGCACATTAAACCTGTCAGGTATATCCCTTACAACCCAGCCAGCCCAGCCACACCTACTGCACCCGATTAAAGTTCGTTTTAATTAGCAGATACTATCCGGTCCAAGTTTATTGCCCACACAGTAGCCATTCGATAAGTGTGATCTTTAAGTTAATTAGTTCGAGATCGATGAGGGGAAAGAATAAGAATAGATGGATAGATAGACAGATAGATAGATAGATAGATAGATAGATAGATAGATAGATAGATAGATAGATAGATAGATAGATAGATAGATAGATAGATAGATAGATAGATAGATAGATAGATAGATAGATAGATAGATAGATAGATAGATAGATAGATAGATAGATAGATAGATAGATAGATAGATAGATAGATAGATAGATAGATAGATAGATAGATAGATAGATAGATAGATAGATAGATAGATAGATAGATAGATAGATAGATAGATAGATAGATAGATAGATAGATAGATAGATAGATAGATAGATAGATAGATAGATAGATAGATAGATAGATATATAGATAGATAGATAGATAGATAGATAGATAGATAGATAAATAGAGAGATAGATAGATAGATACATAGATAGATAGATAGATAGATAGATAGATAGATGGACAGATAGATAGATAGAGAGATAGATAGATAGATACATAGATAGACAGATAGATAGATAGATAGATAAATAGATAGATAGATAGATAGATAGATAGATAGATAGATAGATAGATAGATAGATAGATAGACAGATAGATAGATAGATAGATAGATAGATAGATAGATAGATAGATAGATAGATAGATAGATAGATAGATAGATAGATAGATAGACAGATAGATAGATAGATAGATAGATAGATAGATAGGTAGATAGATAGATAGATAGATAGAAGATACGAACTGGGCATATTAATATGGCTATAAATATCCATTATTAATACAAAATGTCTGTAGAGCTGCAGTAAATCTAATGTATATAACCATTATCGATAATATACATAGATAAATCCAAACACCAAGTTACAATTTATATATATATATATATATATATATATATATATATATATATATATATATATATATACATATATATATATATATATATATATATATATAATCGATTATGGGTATATATCGATATATTCAAACTCCACATTATACATATATAGCTGTTTATTATAATTATTATCGATTATATATATATCGATAACTCCAAACTCCAACTGCACTGTTGTCAATCGGCCTCAGCTCCACCCAGTGTCCGCTCAGCTAACATTTTGATGTAATAAATATTGGATGCTGGCTAAATTGCGACCACAAGGCAGACACAAAAGATGAAAGGCTGTGCGGCAGGGGGCAATGTGGGGGCGTGGCAAATGTAAATTTACCTTGCTGGCCATGCGACATGGCGCTAGTCAAACAAATCAAGCGAGGGTCAATATGCAGACAATTCATAGACTATAGTCAATTACAGCCAACTGCGAGAGGGTGAGGGTGAGAGAGCGAGAGTGAGAGAGAGAGAGAGAGAGAGAGGGAGAAATTAATATATTTCCATTTTAATTACAATATTGCATTTCATGTTGCAATTCTGCAATAAATATATATTAATTTTGATTTACAAATAATATGAAATCATTTATAAAATTCGGTAAATAAGTTGAGCAGCCAGCCACGCCCCTTTGGTTTGGCCTGCGGCCTGAGCTGCGAACTTTTTTGGCTCTAACCAGCGACAAGACGAGGCGGCGAGCAACCCTTTCGTTTTTTAAGCCAAGCGGCGAGCGCCATGGCGCCAAAGCTTTCGCCATTTTAAATAAAAATGCTTATGCTTGCCGGCTATTCCCGCCAGATGGCGCTGCGCACACTACGCGCGCAACGATGTAACAAATGTGAGAGGAAACTCGAACCAAGCGAGAGTTGAATTTTGATTGTTTTAATAAATATGTTACAAACTTTGTGCACATAAAAATAAATTTGGGAATTTTATAGTAAATCACCAAGAGATTTTCAGCTGTTTGTTCAGCAGCAACAAGAAGCTGAAGAAGGAAAGCTGGAGGTACACGTTAGCTGCGACAGATGGCGCCAAAGCAAAAACTTCTTAAAGTTTGAGCGGCAAGACAGACACTAAAGAAACTTAAATAGTCAAAAATAACAAATTAAATATATACATACATATACATTGGAAATATATAAATATATATACACATATATATAAATAAATATAATTTTATTTAAAAATAAAAACTTATAATAGATATATATATATTTTTTATAATATTTTTTAAGCTTTTGGGCAAGGGACAGCTAAACGTTGTTCTACGCACTCGGCATGCTAAATTTACGGCTCCAGCTGCTGGCCGGAGTAGAAATGTAGAGTGCTGCCCCCAGTCATACAACGGCTAGACCGCAAAGCGTGGTGTTCATGCGTCTGGCGCTATGCATCCGCAAAACGACCAGAAATTCTAACCAATCGACCCAGAGACCTGCGTGCCCAAGCTCTAAATGTGCGCTGTGGGGGTGGGGGGGACATACGTTATGGCAAATAAGTTCAGGCGAGAGGAACGGCTATCAGTTTGCTGCGTGCAATTTTTGATTGCAATGTGCACCGAGGGGGGATGGAGGGAACTGGAGGGGAGGAGCTGTTGCAAATGCAGTTGCAGCTGCAGCTGCATTTGGAGCCGAAGCTCGAGCTGCATTGGTGTTAGGCCTGGAGTTGGTTGGGCTTACCGGCTCGCCCACGCAACGGTGAATGTCTGGCAACATGACGGTGACGGTGACGGTGATGGCAACGGCGGCAGCTCACTCAACCGGAAATTGGAGGTGTGCGGCAAAACACGACGTGACGTGACATTTCCTCTTCGTCAAAATGTCAAAATGCAGCAACAACAGCAGCAGCAAAAACTAAACAAAAGGCAACAGTTAATGCACCAACAACAACAACAACGTCTCTGGGAGAGATCTATAAACACAAGCTAACGTACTTAATCATATTAATGAGCGGAGGTTAGATGAGTCCAGCTATAATGGAGCTGCTCAGGGGAGCTCTGGAGTTACGGAAGTGAGAGGAAATAAATTGGAGATATCAGATAAGTGAGCTCGGAGGTTGAGTAAAGTCATAGAAGGCAATGGCAAGAAAAGGAGAGAGAAGAAAAGAGAAAGAGATAAGTAGTGAGAGAGAATAAGAGATAAGCGTGGTAACTGAGAGAAAAAGAAAGAGAAACATATTGAGAGAGAATGAGAGATATAACCAATGAGTGGGAGAGAGTGAAAGAGAGAGAACAAAGAAAGAATAAATAGAGATATATGGAAGTAGGGATATATCAAGAGATAGTAAAAGAGAGAGTGAGACTGAGACTCTCTTGATAGAGGGCAATGGCAAGAAAAAGGGAGAGTGAACAAGAGAAAGAGAAAGATATAAATAGTGAGAGAGAATTAGAGATATATAGAGAAATTGAGAGAAAAAGAATGACAGATACATACAAGTGAGAGAGAGTGAGAGTGAAGCAGAGAGAGAAAAGAAAGAACAAACAGAGAGAAAGAGAGAGCGAAGTAGAGTATATGCAAAGAAATTGTCAGAGGAGAAATTTACAGAAAGAAAGAAAAGAATATAAAGAGATTGTCAAAGAGAGACAGCGAAGACATGCAGGGACAGAAATAGCAAGAAGACACCAGAGATTGAGGGAGAGATATGTAGAGACCTTAACATAGAGAGCCAGTGGATGAAAGATATAGTAAATAACACCATACAAGAAAGAAAGCCAGATAGAACAGGACAGACAGAGAGAGTCGCAGATAGTGGGAGAAAAAGAGAGAGAAAGTAAGAGAAAGCGAAAGAGACAGACAAGGATAGAGGGAAAGACAATAAAATAGAGAAGAGGAAATTGGGAGAGTTTATGAGAAAGAATTACAAGAGAAAAGGAGAAAGAAAGAAGAAAGAAAACGAAAGATATGTCTGAGCGAGTTAGAAAGATTTAGAGAGAGAGAGAGAGAGACAGAGAGAGAGAGAGAGAGAGAGAGAGAGAGAAATATTCAGTAAAAGAGATGAAGAAAGAGAGAAGAGTGAAACAGAAAAGTATTTAAAAAGAGAGAGAAAGAGCACGGAAAAAGCTAGGAGCGAGCGAAAAATTAATAGGGAATATAGATAGTTGCTAGATGGAGCATCTATGAGAAAGAGATATTTTAGTTTGTCTTTATAATACTAAATATAATAGGGGGAAGTCGAGTAAAACTGCAATTAACTATTCAAACAGGAACAGTGAAGTGCAGGCGAAGCTTAGGCAAGTGGCAGCTCTCTTAAATCTTGGTGGCTTTCAGCTGCGTAGAGCTGCCAAGCGCAGCAGCTGTTATCAGGGCTTAAATGCCACTGCTGGCCACGCCCCTTCGATGTGCATTGGGGTGCGGTATGCACCCAGCCAGAGCTGCTCGGGCTGGCTGCATGGTTGGCCGCGTCGCCGTCAAGACGACAGCCAAGATCGCGCTGGCCGGGTTCCGAGTGAATGGCCAGCGAGTTGGTCAACCGCAACGGGACGGCTCCGGCCAGAAATAATAGAACATAAAATTGATTAAACAATTTGAAAGTGGCGGGAGCAGCGTTTAGCAGCTTGACGCGCTGCGAGCGCTGTGACAGCATAATTACATAATTAGCTGCTTCCAAAGCGGTCAGCGAGCGGTTAGACGGACGCCGGACGTCGGACGTCGGACGTCGGACGTCGGACGTCGGAAGAGTCAATGTTCTCGTCAGCTGCGCCCGAGAGGAGCCGAACTAGTCAAAGATGATTGAACGCTGACATTGAGCCGGCCTCAGCTGTCAAGCGCATTTGCTAAAATGCATTAAACCAACACACACAAAAAAAAACAGAAATTGGGAAAATAAAGTGAAATAAAATCGAATGTCAAAGCCTGAATGGAGCCCGGGCTGGATGACAATGACAATGGCTCAGACCCGGCCCGGGCAAACAGTAGTCGCAGCGGCCAGGACACTTGGCTAAGCGGCTTAGTGAGCCGAGAGTCGATGAGAGTCGGAAGTGCATAATGCATCATCTTGCATGCGCTGCTTAAGGAATCATCCAGAAAAGGACAATGCAGCTAACCGTGCGCAAGCGGCTCAGCTCTGTTTCGCACAGATAACGGCGGCAAAAAGGACACTGACACCAGCACCACCAGCACCATCAACAACAACAACAGCAACAACAGCAACAACTACGACAACTACTCAGCCTCAACATCATCTTCATGGGAAAATCGCCAGTGGCACACACACAACCTGTGTCAATGCAGCGGAGGCAAGTTGCAGGTCGCAAGTAGCTGAGGCAGATTGATTACCCAGCCGATTACGATGCGATTAGCAGTGACGAAAGAAAGATTCCCATGAATGAATGTCGGCATAGATGACACAGCTCTGAAGGACTCGGCAGGAGCGGGCGACATTTCACTTAGGCCTAGACCTGCCTGCGGCTTAGCTGCGCTAATACGCCCGCAAAAGCAGGTTGGCTAAGCAAACAGAGCGAGACAGCCAACCACTCGCCCGCCCCACTGGCCGCGATAATTTACGAGAATCCACGAATTCAAGGCGCGAACCCTTTGAGAGCCGCGCGTAAATTGTGATTAAAATCGCTGGAGCGCCATTTAGCCGCGACGGCCAGAGCCAGTGCCAAAGCAGAACAGCAACAAACCAAAAAAAAGAAAAAAAGAAAAGGTGGCAAGCAGGAGTGGAGGAGCAGCCCGACGCCCATTGTTCCCAGGCACTTTATCAACATTTCCGGCAGCGTTTTATGGCCGCCAAGGAAATTCACTCGACAAAAGCCAAAGGCGCAGGCCCTTTAAATTGAAAGAAAAGTTTTAATTATTTTTAATTTTCATGATTAGTACTTTGCGTTTACAGCAATCTCCAGCCCCAGCAGAGACCCAAACACCCAACCACCCAACCACCCAACGAGCCAACCACCCACGCAGCCCACAGGCCGCTTGTTAATTAAGCGCAACAATGCTGAGCCGCCTGCTGCCTGCCCCCTGCCGCCAACTACTTATTTTAGCCGGATTGGTGATAATGATAATATTCGCACTTTCCTTAGGGGGCGTGGCAGTGGGCCTGAGTCTTGGGGAGCTCTGCGCCTGACACAAGTTAATGAGTTTCGCGCTTTCGCGCCAGCCAAATGCCACCATCGGGTGCACTTAATTCCCAACAACCTCACGTACCTACCCCTCTCTCTCTCGCTCTACCTCTCTCCTTCTCTCTCTATCTCTCTTTACCTCTCTCCTTCTCTCTTGCGTCCACTTACTAAATCTGTCTTCATCCGTCGCTCTATCTGGCTGCTATGCGGCTACCCCCAAAAGCATTTTGGCTTTTTGGGCAATTTTTTAATTGTTTCTTTATGCTAAGTGACAACTGGCGGGTAGCCGAGGGGCGGGCCCAAGGCGGGCAGTTAACCTGTATGAGGGGAGGGGGAGGGTGGCGAGGGGAGTCTTGGCTCATTAATACAACTTCAAATATAGCTAGCAAGCAGCAAGGCCATAAATCAGCAGGCGCTTACAGCCATTACACAGGCGCCATAAAACAAGCGCAATGCGAAAGAGTTAAGAGAGAGAGAGAGAGAGAGAGAGAGAGAGAGAGAGAGAGAGCTTGGACAATAGCAGGCAATCAAACTGAAAAGGGTTGCCAGCCAATTGTGAAAAGTGTTTCGAATTATAATCAGAGTGCTAAAACAATTTTATGTGTTATTATTATGAGCGAAACGTTTAGCTAAACATAATCAAGATAGCTAAGCAGGTGCAGCAGCTGTTATGATGATAGATGAGTTGTCAAAGGCATGAATATGGCATTGAGAACTTCTACCACAATAGCAATAATAGCTATAGTAGCAATAAAAAGCATATTTTATCTGGGAGTGCCCGACTGGAAAATACCGCTTCTTGGCAAGATACAAACTTAGCCTTGGTTGTATGATAACTCTGACAGATCTTTTTCGATTGATCGATATCAAATCTATCGATAGCTTTTAGCTAAACCGAGATGCCTGTCTTAGAAATGCGCAATTCAGGACTCTAACTGACTTACTAACAGACAGACTAAGTACATACACTTTTTTCAAAAAAATATATATATTTTTTTTTATTTTATTATATAAACTTATATAGCATGCGCTTTGTGCTTTGGCATCAGCTCCTGCCTTTATTGCAAAGGCCTTTGATTAAAAGGATTCAAGCCCTGAATGATTATCAAAGTGTACAAATCGAAAAGCTATTAACATGAGTTTGCCTTTCTATATTATTTACATATAGAGAGGCATTACTTTTCGATTTGTATATGTTCTATCCATATATTCAATTAAAATTACATTTTCAATATAATATATATCACTTAATGACAGCTCAGCTAAAATATATGTATATACTCGTATATCAAAAATTGTATTAACAAAATGAACTGGAATCAACGAATTTTAGAGTTGGCATTAATGGATTCAGTCGTGGGCCAGGCCATTAGCACTTTTTGTTATGACTCTCATTGTCGATTCCCGAGAATAGAGAGAGAGAGAGAAAGAGAGGAGAAGAATCGAATTGAAAATCAGAAAAAGCCATGTGTTGGCTGACCTTTCTGGCGACTGTGCCCAATACACAATTTGTTGAGCGTCCGCATGAAAGAAAGTACAGAGAGAGTCGCCGCCACAATAAATTAGCTGGCTTCTCTCCACCTGCGGCTCCGCCACGGCTCCTGGCCAAGGTGTGATTCCAGCGAAACGAAGTACCCCTAACGGCCCAAACCAAATTGTAACAAGTCAATTTCAGTTTCATGTGTTCCGCCGCCAAAGAGACGAAGCAACACATAAAGGCAAACGAGCCAGACAAAACGGCAGGCAACTGAGCCTGGCCAACAATGGGTTGTGCCGCTGCCCATGGGTCAGCCATTGACATGTTTTTGGAAAAATGTTTACAAAACATTTGGCATTTCGGTGATCCGACTCAATTTAAAGCAAATCAAAGCCCATTGTCTTAGTGTTAAACCGATCTAACAAGCGGGGCGTGGGAATCGAAGTTGCGATTCGCACAGCGAACAAGAGTTTGGCAAGTATTGTAAATGTGTTATAGTTGATATTATACATATATATACATATATAAATGCATGAATCATATAGAGATTATTGTAGAGAAAAATATAATGTCCGCTTAGAGTTGTACCGTGAATTTTAGTAGAGAACTGAAGCAGTTGAGGAAAGCAAAAAGTTATGGAAGCATAAAAAATATATATAGTTCAATATTTTATTATACATATTTACTATTATTATATTATTTTATACAGTATGTATTAAATATATACTGAATAATTAATGTATGTAAATATTTATTATATTTATATTTAACTTTTAAGTTTAGGCTTCAAATTCTATTTAAATTTTATTTTGGAAAATATTCTTTGTAGGCAAACAAAATATTTTACTGCACCTTTTTTGGTGTCAAGAGGATCATAGATATCCTTATATTTAAAGATTTTCTTTTAACTTGATAGCTATATCAATAGCTATGCTACAGTTGAGCCTACATATCAGGCATCAAGATGGAGAGAGAGATGAGTGCACAGACAGAAAAATTATTATTGATAAAAGTATTATTGATACAGCTTAATATTATAGAGGCTTTTTGACAATAGACACGCCTCCTTATGCCTGTGCCATACTATTAAAAATTAATCAAATATAAAAAATTATAAAATATAAAACATAATAATAGCTAAAGCAAAATTTACATTTCATATGAGTTTATTATCAATAAAACCAGAAAGTTTTCAGCCAACAAACAGTTTCTTAAAAGTGTAAAAACTCTTTTTAAAAATTAATTACCAATACTAAAAGTATAAAAATTTTAACAAATATGTTCAAAGTAAATAAAAAACAGTTCAACTTTCATAAAGCAATTATGCATTTAATTTTGCGCGCTGAATTGAATTTAATCGGCATCTTAATTATTCTGGCAGGCCACATCATACACATAAGACGCATGAACCGTTAGTCAATCAATCAGCGAGTCAATCAGGCGAGGCGAGAGCTGTTTCAGTTTCGTGAGAGATGATAAATAATTTATAAATGGCGAAACATAAAAAAGAAAAAAACAAATTGCGTTTGTCATTAATTTGTGCTGCGGCCCCTATGGCAACTACAAAATATAGCATGATTTAATATTATATAGCGTGAGCATATTATATATATATATATTTATATATATGTATGTATGTATGTATGTATGTATGTATGTATGTATGTATGTATATATGTATGTATTGTTCTTATTCAATATTTGTGGCTCGCCAAAATGCGGCCACAATATAAAGCGATGCCCCGCAAAATGGCCATGGCATAAATCAATGGCTAAATAAACAAGAGCTGCAGCCAAATATGAATACTATATATATAGAACCAAAAATATATATATATATACTTTTATACATTTATACAATATATATAATTTGTGTTCGCGAATATTCGTTTATTTTGCCACGCATAAATCTTGAACTAATTTGCTTCGTATGGCTTTTTGTATACACTCCAAGTGGCAGGCTTTTGCATTATGTCTCCAATGTACATTTACTACATATATATATATATATATATATATATATATATATATATATATATATATATATATATATATATATTAGAAAAAATATTAATATTGAGTTGAGCTCATATAAACTTGATATGCTCAATATAGACAGCTAAACCTGAGGCAAAAAAATCATAATTGATTTTTATAAGTTAATTAAAATATATGCATATTGTTATCTCACTCACTGCTAAATATACAAAAAATAAAAGTTAAATCTACTTTTTTTTTGTTTGCATTTATATCTTATCTTATCTTATCTTATTCTGATATTCAAAACTTTTTCTGTTTTTTTTAATATAACTAATCCAATTATTACTTTATTTATATTTTATGTTATTACTATCATTATTATTTTTTTTTTTCTTTTTTGATACATTTCTTACTCTCTGCTCTGCTACAAATTATTTTTTAACTCCCATAATAATCATACAAATATTCGACTTTTGCCAGTTGGCAGAGTATTACATTCACAGCACAGTTCGAGGTCGCAAAATCGTTTTATTTTTATTTATTTTCGCCGCAAAATTTGACAAAGTTTATTTCGTGGTTTTTTGGCAGTCTTTGAACTCTTGTGGACATGCGGCGCAGATGGTTGAGTGAACATGCCAGAAGCTTAGAAAATAAATTATAAACATGCATATATGGAAAATCGGGTAATAACGAAACAGGCACCCAAAATGATGACAAATAAATAAATTTGTTAAAAATCTAAAATAAAATAATAACAATTATGAAAGAAAATGAAGTTGATAATTAAAATGTAAATTAAATCAAGCTGTAAATGAGAGTGTGAGCTCTCTGCAACTGTAGTGACCATTCAAGCTAGCTTCATATGCATAAGTTGCTTAAGTTTTCCTTCATTGAGCTAAAGATGATTGAGATTGGCACCTAAATCCCAATTTATAAACATTCATAGGCACTTTTATTGGCTACTTGACTACTTGACTGATCTGTTGGTGTTGCCAGCAAAAAAGAATGAAAAAAACAAAGCGAAGCAGCGCACATTAAACGCCCTGGCCGAGGCGTAAATGAAAACATCAGACGATGACATCGTAAATAAACGTTAATCAAACTATAGGGAGCTGGCAGCATAAAACTGTTAACGGCTTTGGAAAATCTATTGACTCGGGCCGTAGACAATGCGACGTTAACGTGACAAAAGCGGCAGAGCAAACAAGCAGCAGCAGTACAGAGAGATAGAGAGAGAGAGAGAGAGAGAAACAAACAAAACAAAGACAATAACGCGCAGGACCTTGCCAGGAGCAGAAGACGTTTGGACGAAGACGTCATGAAGACGATTTTGTTGTCTCCGCATTGTCTGACTGAAACTAAACTGGGCGCTGACAAACAAAAGGGGGCTGATCGTGTACCGAATGCGTCTAACGCGCAAGGACATTGTTGACTTTGCTGCTGCTGTAGTTGCTGCTGTTGTTGTTGTTGTTGTTGTCGCTATAAAATATCGAAAACGCCAAATATTGTAGGCATTTGGTGAAAAATGTGTCTTGTCAACATTTTCCTTTCATGCGAACGCATCCATTGTTCTAGAGGGTTGCCCACGGCCCTCGCCCCGAATCAATGAAAACTGCTGAATGAAAATGTGATCCTTTGGCGAGCTGTGACAGTTTTTGGGCTGACAACAAATGCAATGTTATCCCTTTGTCGTCAATGCTACTAAGAATTATGTTGCCGATACACACACACACACACACACACGCACACATGAATATAGATATTTATATAAAAAGCAGAGAATGAAAAAAAAAGTTAATGTCTTTTTTTGCTGCTGCTGCTGCTGCAACGGATGCAACGACAAATATTTGTAAACGCGCCCTTTTATTGAATGCCTCTCGGTTACCTTGCTACAAGCTGTGTGCCGTCAAGTCTGCTCTAAGGGGTAGGCAGTTGCACTCTCGGCCCAACACTAGCCATAGAGACGCACCAACGGCAGACAGCGAGGCAGCTGAAGTGGCATGTTGCACGCCCAGACACTTAAACAGCGGGTAGATTCGAGCACCAAACATCAGTGTGTGTGTGTGTGAGTGTGTATGTGTGTGTGTGTGTGAGTGTGTGTGCTTCAGCAAGAGCAGCTTTTTGGGATGCATGAATAATTATGATATGGATTATATAGCTACTATTATAAAAGTAGATATATATATATGTATATATACATGTTTATATATCTGCAGTTGCCAGTTAAGTAAGCTTAAAATAAAAAAATATAATATATGTAATTATATAAAGTTATCTGAAAGGCCTGTTTAAGCTGCTAACTATTCCATATTTTGTAATCCTTTAATCAAAATCTCCAACTTATTTAGAAATAGATATTCCGACTATGACAGCTGCAAAGCTTTTATCAAAGACTATTATGCTTTTGAATAAGTTTTAGCCGCAGTGATATTTCCATTGCTTAAAAAATATATAAAAAAAAAAAAATAACAATAATAATATTGCTGATAAATTTGCTGTTTAAATTAAAATAAATTGAAAATAAAAAAATTAATTTGAAAAAGTACAATTAAAAATTTATTAAAAAATTTAAGCTACTGAAGCCTTGAGAAAATTTATTGATTTTTTATTTTCTAATGTATATTTATCTGTTATATATCAATATATAATGTTAAATTAAAAAAAAAAAAAAAAAATATATATATATATATATATATATATATTTTAAAGCACACTCAACATATAAGTTTCTAAATTAATAAAACATATTTTACAAATATTTCTTAAAATATATATATATATATTATTTTGATTATAATATATTTGATTATAATTCATACTCATCTCGATTATGAGCTCAAATTTGTATGCTTTTAAAAAATAAAAATAAATGAAATATTAATAAACAGAATGTGCACTAAAGAGAGTGAAAAAAGAGAAAATAAATGAATGATTTGCTAGAACATCAACTTGCTGCGTGCCCAGCTTACGCCTATGGACTGAGGGAGTGAGTGAGTGAGTGATTTCCCTAAGATGATCTGAGAGCTGAAAAAAGTGTTTGTCGAATTGACAGTTAGTTGTGAATAAGATATCTCTCTATACATACTTATGTAGAAGGAAAATTATTATTTTTAATATATTAGAGTAAAAAGTTAGATCAATTTTCAGGTATTGGCAATTAGAGTAGAGAGACCTTTAAGCTATATAAGTATATATATGGAGGCTACATACATACATATGTCTATTTAATTATGTAAAATCTATTCCATATATATGTACTTGTGTAATTGATGAACAGCCAGCCAGTCAGCCTCATCCCTTTGCTGCCTCCCTCGCTCTCTCTCTCTCTATTTTTATCAGCAGCACGCCGGCACGCGGCGGCGTCTACCACCACATGCAGGAGCAGGAGCAGCCGAATATGAATATCATCACCAACACCACCACTAGCACTAGCACTAGCACCACCAGTACCACCACCACCACCACCACCGCCATTGCCATCAGCAGCGGCGACGGCGGCAGGCGATGCTCTTGATATTCTTGATATTCCCTGTGCTGCTGTTGTTGTTGTTGTTGTTGTTAATGATCATCTGTGGCACGCCATCACCAACCAAAAACGCGCGGCCGTCCACACACTCACTCACACTCTTGATCTCTGTCTCCCTCTCTCACGCACACACACACACGCATGCATTTGTATGTGGGCAACAGCGTGAGAGCCACGCGGTGGTTTATGCTTGTTAGGACGAGCTCTTCAAGGGCCGCACAACAACAACAACAACAACACGTAACTAAATAAAAACGTAGCAGGGCGCGCCTTTATTCATGTTATTCTGTTTTATTTTTTTTCTTTTTGGGGTGCGCGCTGGCTACTTTGTATACAAACACACACATACTCACACACGTCGTCATAAGCAGCACGCAAAATGGCGGCCCGCGTTGTTGCTGTGGTTGTTGTTGTTATTCTTGTCGCGGCTGTTACAAAAAAAATATATATTATATATATAAAATCATCAAGCGAAGAATGATGAACAGCCGTGAAGCAGGGGATTGAGTAGCAGCAGAGTGTGTCCCCCTTCTACTCGCCTCACCACTCTCCCTCTCTCTCTCTCTCGCACTCCCATCTGCGGGTTTCAGCGCGCACCGCGCTTCTATGGCCAAAATGGTTTTTATTTCTGGTATTCATTTCGATTGTGTTTCAGTTGTTGTTGTTGTTGCTCAAGAATTTTGGCATGTGTCTAAAAAGCAGAAACATAAAAAAGGAAGAAAAAACAAAGCAGAGTGAAGGGAGAAGTAGCAAAAAACTATCTCACAGATTTATTTTTAATTGAAAAATTCTAAATTCTTAAGATGTGTAAATAATGGAAATTAACATTAATTTTTAACAATTTAATATAATAATATTTTTGTAGCATTAGCAATATTCATATGTATATTTAAGCCCAAGGCCTCACCAGTCCTAAGTTAGCTTTAATTTTAAATTCATTCTAACTAAAATAAATAAATAAATTAATGTTTTTATTTATCGTATATTCGTTGTATTATATACGAATATTTGACAAATATTAATTGTGAGCTCAATAATATAATATGTTTTGAGAACTACAAAATAAGAATTTCGATCTGAACAAAGGAATGAAAGTAGAAAATTATATTCAATTAATTAAACTATGCATTTATTTATATTTTTATACCTATTACAAACTTATTTCGCTTCTGTTTATATCATTCATAGTTAGAATTAAGAATTTTGTTTACAAAATTTAAAAGAAAACAACAATTTGGGCTGTGAATGACCGTGAATAATCGTTGGCTCTTTATTTATTTATTTTTAAGTTCTCACCAAATTATCATAAATAAACAGAAACTATTTCAAATTAAATATATGTATGTTGAGGAAAATGCTTATAAATTAATATTAAGAAAACTTAAAAGCTTAGTGCTTTAATATATATTTTAAATAACTTTAAAAAAAAAATAACATTTTGTATGAGAATTACATACGTAAGTCAGCTCAGCGAATTTAATTATTAATAAAAAAAATATACAAATTGAAACATTAAAAGACTTTTGCAATTATAATATATAAATATTTATTTAATAAAAAAAAAAAACAAAATGAATTCATATTCGACATTAAAAACAGCAATGTACAAAACTTTAAAGTCCATCTGTGGTTGTGTTTTGCTTCATAGAAGTCTACTTAAATTTTGTAAAAATACAAAAATGTAAATTCTCTAAAAGAGTTGATCTCAAATGATTTTCAGAAATATTGAAAATTTAAATATAACAATAATATATATTAAAAAATATTTAAAATATCTTTTTGTGTGTTTTGAAAAAAAAGTGATTTAATAATATAAAATATATAAAATATTTATGAAGCATATTAAATGTTATTAATAAACTTAAAAACAAAAAACAAAAAAATGTGAAAATTTAATTTAATTTAATAAATATGTAAGCTATATATAATTTTTTTATTTATTATTTTTATTAAAATGTAAATTAAGAAATATAACTATATATAAAACATATTCTGTTTTATGCTTGTTAAGATTAACCACAAAATATTTAAATATATTTTTACTATTAAAATGTATAATGATACAAAATATATAAATACTTAAAATATTTCAATTCTAAGAATATTTATATTTAATATATACTCATACATACCTCATAATAAAATACAAAAATTTTGGAAAAATATTCAAAAAATTATACTACAAAATATTCAAATATATTAATGGAATGTAATGAGAACTTTACATAAATAATATTTTATACTTTGCTCTGCATCCAAATCTGAGTCTGTAATCGAAATCTGCATATTGTAATTCGCGATGCTTAAATAAACTCATGCCGCGGGGCTGTCTCCGCGGACAACTGAAGCTGAAGCTACTTTGTTGTATGGCAATTGCTTGGGTTAGATGGCACAAGCCGCAACCACATCCACAATCCGCTCATAAGCCCACACACACACACGCACACACACTCGCAAATTGAGTGCTCATCTTGATGGGGTAATCCACTTGCTCCATAAATCTAAGCATCAAACGGCAGCGCTGCTTCGTGTCGCGACAAAATAATAAGAAATCAATACAATCTGCGTAATATGTTTTACGCGCTTTCTTCTTGCCAGTTTTCCGAACAATTGACTTTGATGATGCCACACTCAGAGAGCTGCTGCTGTCTGGCGGCATCTTCGATTAAGCCACAGCCCAAAGGGCCATGACGTGACTCTTGTGCCTGGCGCACGATAATCAAAAATCAGGCGCACACAATGGACTCTGTAATAGTTGAATTGAATTGCGTTTGGGGAGTAGAGACTCAGTGTATATGTGTGTGTGTGTGTGTGTGTTGGGGTGGTGGGTGTGAGGGAAGCTGGCAAAGTTTGCCCGCTGGTTAAGGGCGTGCCGCTTGCCTCATTGTCTGCCCCCGGGGCACGGGAAGTGCGTGTGTGTCGCGTCGTGACTAGGCACGTCAGCTAGTCCTCTACCTCCTCCTCCCACTCCTTGTCGCTCTTGATGTCCTCATTCTCATCCACTGCGACCTCATGTTGACTTTATTGGGCTCATTGCAGAGGCGCCGCGCACACACACTGCATTTGCCTAGTCTCTGTGCGGCACTTTGGCATGCTTTGACACTGCCACGCCCACTTCTTCCTAACAACACCCACACTGTGGCGCCCATCGCTTATGGCACATGGCATCATTACACGGCCGCCTCGCACGCAAAATTGTGCGAAATTTGGTGAGCCGCGTGTGGCATAGTCGTGTGGCAAATTCAATTCGCAAACTTTTTAACCCAAGCCCAGACACGGACCCCAGCCCAGACCCAGGCACATCCCAAGATACTTTTGATGTGACTCTGCGCTGCTTAGCCTCATTGCGCTATAAAAAGGGTGCTCCTGCTGCTGCTCCTTCACCTCCTGCCACCACCCGGTCGTGGCCATGGCCATGGTCCTTCCTGCCCCCGCCCACTCTTCGTTACGTTTGTTACTGCCCTCGCCTTGCACTGGGGGTGGCCAAGTATCGCAACTTTGTCCATCAGCTGTGCGAACGCTTTAAAGACAGTTTCAAAAAGTTCAAACACTTTGACTGCAGCCGGAAGCAAACTTTAAGCATATGCTGAAGACTCTGTTCCTAGTTGAGTTTCCACTGGGGTAAATATTACACAGACTTTATATAATGTACATTGTATGTAATATAAGTTTAAATATATATTTATATAATAGAATATGCTAACTCTATATTTAATGAATATTAAATATCGCAAGCCGTAAAATAAAAATATATTTACAATACTTACAGCATAAATTTAATATCCACTCAAAATTTATATAATTAAATCTAATTATTGTTAGTATTTTTATTATTACAAAATTAATATTTAATACAAATGCTACATTATTTTCTTTTAAATAAAAAATATCATATACCATAGAATAAATAAATATTTGTAACATAAATTTAATATCGACATTATATATTATAAATTAATATTTTAACATTAGTATTAGTATAAAAATGAATAACTATAAATATTTATTAAATATATTTTTATTAACAAAATATTGAATATTGCAATGCGATATTTTACTGGAAATAAATATTAAAAATATTTATGAATAAGTAAGTATATATAATATACAAATATTTTAAAAATATTTAGGAATAAATAATATACACTCTGAAGTAGATGAAATTTCTTTTTTTATGAATTCTTTTATATTGTTCCCATAATTTGATGAGTTTTTTCTCTTTGGAATTTCCCTGTAAGTAAGGTTGCACTCCTTGTATGCAAATTTTGTTCGTTTTTCTCCAATCAGTATTTGAGTCAAACACTTGTATATTCGATTCCAAATAGCCGTCCCTATTCAAGTGCATGGCGGTGTATATATATAAAGTCTACATAAGAATGCGTGCATTATCTTTGACATTAAAACATTTTATATTGAAAATAGCATGTACTTTAAGTAAATGTCTAAAATATTTCTATCTTTATTAATATAATAAATTTATCCATTTCTCAGATTCTTTGTTGACCAAGGCAAATATAAATAATAAATTCAGGCACCGCAACAAGGCTCTCAGCTCATATCTGCTATATATATATAAATTTTTCTATCAATATTCTGTTGCTATATTGAATATAATTAATTTCCAATTTCAGGATCACTTGGGAATCTCAAATATTTACCAAATCGACTGAAACTTTTGAGTTTTGCTTTGTTTTGCTTTCTGTATTTTCACGCTTTTGTTTTGTTTTGCTTCTGTTGTTGTTGTTGTTGTTGCTGCTGCTGTTTTACTGGCTATAAAAACGCAACATCATAAAAATGTGATTAATAAAAATGCTTGGCTGCCCGTGTTCTAAAACTTTTCTATTTGCTCAGTCTCGTCGACTTTCATTTCGTATCGACTTGAAACTTTTTTTGTTTTTGGCGCCTCGCGACCAGAAAACCAAATATTTTGCTTTTGGCGATTTGTTTGAAAAACTCAATGCGAGCGGGTGTGCGAGTGTGTGTGCGAGTGTATGTGTTTATTGCTCTTGTTGTGTTTGATTTGTTTATGGCATAGCTTTTATGGCCGCTGGTCAAAGGCGTGGCCACGAGCGAATATTTCTCACGCCAAGCGAATGCATAAACAACTCGACGATGATGAAGATGTTGTTGCTGATAATGATGTAGTCAGCAGTTACACAGAGCGCATTGCGCATTCAACATTGTTTATTATCAGAAAGTGGCGCCAATGGTTAAACAGTTTTAATGCCTTGAGTTGGCTCTGCCCCAGCCTTCAGTCTCCAGCCCCGCCTCCACCTCTCTCAGCTCCCTTGTTCTAATATAATTGTTTACAATGCGCTTAAGCGCATTGCACAGTTTTTGAGAAAATCCTTTTCAAACTAGCTGCATCTGTGCTCTCCCTCTCTCGCCCTCTCTCGCCCTCTCTCGCTCTCTCTCTCTCTCTCTCTCTCTCTCTGCATATTGAGTTCGTCTGTGCAGCTGTTTGCAAGATTTATGTGCATTTAAATAAATTTGATGAGATTTTCTTGCCGTAACTCTTTGCAGCCCCAAAGAGTTGAGCTGCCACGTAAAAGATGCCATAAATCTTTGGCTGCTCACGCGCGCCAGCTGTGCGCCGTGGTACACTGCGGAACACGATCTCCCATCGACAGGCGGCGCCTCCGCCCACTGCCTAAGCTGCGAGTAGTTTTGTCAAACGAGCCTAAGTGGATTTCCTCAAGCAATTTTTAAGAATCAAAACTGAAATTCTAAAAGCCAACTCCCTACAGCACCACCCCCCTCCCCACTCACCACTCACACTTACCTGGCCAACGTGTCGCATCTTTAAATGTTGCACGTGGCAGAGTCGTTGTTGTTGCCTGCCCCAAGCGGCACGCTGTCGTCTTGTTCAGCACATCACGTATGCCCTTTGTGTTTATTTATTTTTATGCCAACCTCACCCCCCTCCCACCCCCAATCCCAACCCTAACACCCCACCAGCTCTAGTAAAACGTCAGCCATTTATATTTACCAACGGCTGCTCCCGTTTCACTTGGCTTAAGCATCGCGGGACTGATTGAAATTCGCGGATAACCTGAAATGGATTTCTTCTTTCCACAATTGCTTTTTGGTGGCGATATTAGCGATTCACTTTGTGCGACAGTCACGATTGGCGGCATATATATAAATATATATATATATATATATATATATATATATATATATATATATATATATATATATATATATATATATATATATATATATATACTTGTATATCTGTATGTGTAGCGCTCAATAATAATGAGTTATCATAATGAAGCAAAAGAGAAATGTTTACAAAAGTTGAGAGATGTTCAAAAGTGGTAAGATTTTTCGACTGAGATCCGCAAGTTACGATTCTGCAGCTCAGCTTGTCCTGTTCAGATACTCCAGCTCAAATTCTCTAGTTCAGACTCAGATCATACAATCTGGCTTACTGTGCGATTGACTATTTCGCACAAGACAAGAGAAATATGAAAAATATATATAATTGTATAAATAAATTAATATAAAATAAATATAAAAATAAAATAGAAACAAAAATATTAAATTTAAAAAAATAAATAAATTTAAAAAGTAAAAAGAATATATATATATATAAAAAAAATTAAATAAATATAAACATAAACATAAAAAAGCAAAGCAAAAAAATATTTTTTTACAATAAGCTTATCGGGGAAATAAAAAAATATATATAAATATATAAATAAATGTACATATACATATATAATAAATAAATAAAATATAAATAAATATACAATAATAATTAAAATAAATCTAGGCTACATTAGAATAAACAAGTAAGAAAACTCTAGTCGAGACCGCTCGACTAGGGTATACCCTGAACCCTGCGAAGAACCGCAATTCCAAACAATCTCCGTTTCTTAAATATACATAAGTTTATATATATGTTCATTACAAACAACACATACACACACACATACACAGGCGCAAGCACTCACAAGCGCAAATCGTTGCGTCAGCTGTTCTTTGGCTGCTGTTTGCATGGCAATGCTATGGGAAATTAAATGCTTAATAACTTTTTTCTAGAGTAACGATTTTGATCAAACTTGTTGGGCGTGATCACGTCATCCATATATATGTATGTGCCAAAGCACAAGTCTCTAGTATTTGATATACGGGAGTTACAAATTGGAGGCGAAGGGGGCGTGGCACCCAAAATTTAACAAAAACCGAAATTGCGTAAGACCCAAATAATACTAAAAGCCAAATTTGAAGACTCTAGCTAGAAAGATGAAATAGATAGAATTTTTTAGCTTAATTTAGATTTTCGTTTTTAATCGATAACAATAAAACGATAACAGTTATCGAATTTCTGAAACAAACTCGATATGCGCGCCCTATACAGGGACCTACAAAAAAAATTTGAAGTCTCTAGCTATTGTAAGTTCTGAGATCGACGCGTTCATACATACGGACAGACGGACAGACAGACGGACAGGGCTAAATCGACTCGGCTTGTCTCCCTGATCAAGAATATATATACTTTATGGGGTCTGCCACGCCTCCTTCTGCCTGTTACATACATACGCCTTCCAACAAAAACATTATACCCTGATTACCCATTTTCAATGGGTTCAGGGTATAAAAATAAATAAAACGAAAACAAACATTTTGCTCAATTCATGTTCTACTTGAAATCTCTTTTAAACTCAATAAGCAAATCGACTAACTAACTAAACGAATTTTTTGAGCTCCAGTGAACTTATTCCATTTATTATATATACGTACATTATTATATTGTTAGCTACTATCTACTTGACAGATCCACCTAAATTAAAATTTAAAAAAAATAATAGTAATAAAATTAAAATAAAATATTAATGTAAGTCAAATAAAATAAAAATAAAAATTAGATTAAATAAAAAAATAAATAATAAAATAAAATAAATAATAATAGTAATAGTACCACAAAATAAACTAATTAAAAAAAAATACTGAAATAAAATAAAACTAAAAATAAAATATTAATGTAAGTCAAATTAAATAAAATAAAAATTAGATTAAATTATAAAATAAAATAAACAATAATAGTAATAATAATATTAAAAAAATACTAAATAAAAAAACAATGAAATAAAATAATACTAAAAATAAAATATTAAAGTAAGTCAAATAAAATTAAAATACAAATTAGATTTAAAAAATAAAAAAAAAACTAAATAATAATATTAATAATAATACAAAATAAACTAATTTAAAAAAAAAATACTGAATTAAAATGAAACTAAAATATGTATATAAAATATTCATTTTATTGTTTAATGTTAAATTGTATTTAACAACAAATATTTTAATATTATAACCCATTGATGAATCTGTATGTAAAAGTAAAATAGAACTCTTAGATCTTCTGTTAATTCGTACTCAAATCCTCTGCCCAAACTCAATTCACTTCGCTTTCATATCTCAAAATTTCAATCTCATATCACAGAAGTCTCAAATCTATTTAGAAATCAAACTAACACAAATTTAGCTGAACAATTCCCAAAAGTATTTCGCTGAAATTGATAGCCGAAAATTGCAGTTGCGAGCAGTCAAAAAATGAGTTCAAGTCTCAATTTGTAAAGGGCGATTCGAAAGTATAGCGAAACCCAAATAACGCCCAAACGGAAAGGCGGAACAGGCGGAAAAAGCAGAAAATGTGGAAAAGGGGAAAAAGGGAACAAATCTGTTGGCTTCGACGGCTTCGCAAACTTTCCGCTAATTTTGCAATGCTTCTGAGGCTTTCACGGCCTTGGAGCATTCGCCAATTTATTTGTAAATTTATAGCACACACACACACACACACAGAGAGAGACTGAGACTGAGATTAGGTGTGTGTGTGTGTGTGTGTGTAAGATTTTATGGGCGCCTGGGAAAGCCCAGGCGCGGCAGAGCGGGGCAGGGCGGGGCGAAAGGCGCGAAATTGCAAAATTAAATTTGCAGTTATTGCGCAACCATGGAGAATTGGTTACACTGTAACGGTATAAATCGGGCATTGGGCGCCGGGCGTCCCCTAATTGGCAACTTACACACACACGCACACACACAGCGAGACAGCCAGAGCTAACTGCATGCGCGCGAAAGAGATGGCATCAGGCATATCCAATAGCAACTTAACAATTCAAACATATCGTCAGCTGTCTCCGCATGTGTGTGTGTGTATGTGTGTGTGTTTGGGTGTGTGTGTGTGTGTGTGTAAGTGTGTGTATGTGTGTGTGTATGTGTGTGTGTGTGCTTGACAAAACTTTTATTAGTGTAGTCAAAATCGACTTTTGCATTTGCATTCAAATCAGAAATCCGGCTAACCCCAAGAGTCGCTGCGCCGCTCTATGCGCTTCTCACTTACAAGTAACTACAACAGCCACAAATTCCTTTGAATATCTCGACATTTGCTGAACTGTTAATTTGAATCTTAACTAGCAATGTAATGCAGTCAAAAAGGCTTTGGCAGATATCTGAAATAATTGTAGCCCTGAGGCACATTCGATTCAGTCAAAACTAGACTAGACTAGAGCAATGTGAAACTATTTCTTATGTATAGTTTAGTTAGTTAGTGTTACCTCACTAATGTAATGTATTCACTGAGTTTTTAATAAATCTTATATATACGTTGTTGTAGCTTAAGAACTTGGAGGGTTTTGAACTACTCCTGCTATGAAGACTAACTATCTAACATTAATCATCTCTCATATTTCATCAATCATCTCTCATCTTCAATATATTATCTATTGCCGATCATCTTTAATCTTTAATCTAAATCTATTATCTATCATCTTTAATCTGTTATCTATCATCGTTCATCTATGATATACGATATTATATCAATCATCTAGTGAAGCAATTTCAAGCCCAGCTCAGGGTTTCCATCATTTCCCACACGTCAACTCTAGGAAATCCCAGCTTTTTCGGCGGCAAAGCTACTACAGCGAAGACTTCAAAGAGTCTAGATGGCTTTAATAGAAAATTGCTGAATGTTTAGATACTGCCGAGCCAGCACTCATCTCTGCCATGAGTCCTAAGCACTCAACTCTCCAAGTTTCACAATTCGCTTAAAACACAAATATAATTTTTAATACAGCTAATATATACTAGATATGCCTACGTACGCCCCATGCTAATATATATGTATGTATGTTTATTTCACATTTATTGTATTTCGTCAAATTTTTGGAGAATGATATGGTATGAAAGCATTCCAGCCACAACGAGAAGCATGTGTTGATGCGCCGCCTCTAGAGGCATTCCATGCGCGCGGCGCTGTTCGCTCACATTCTACGCCATTTTCAGAACAGATTCGCCCACGCCCACGCTCCCCCACATGGAGGTCCACACGGTGAGTGCAAACTGCATGTTGAAATAATTATGCGTGTGCATTCCGTGGCCGCGCCGAAATGAGCTGCGATTTATGAATGCCATGTTGCAGCCCAAACCCGTTAAACGGCGAGCGAGACAAGCCAAGCCAGAATCTAGGACAATGTTGGCTAAGGGATGTATGGAGGCGGGGGGTGGTTGGGGTAGCCTCGCCAATGGTGTCGACTGCATGGCCGGCGTGTGTACGACAAGCGCAGACATTATAATTATTAATAAATGCAAAAGCAGCGCCAGCGGGAGCCATGAACGCTGTGCGGTCGGGTCGGGTCGGGTCGGGTCGGGTCGGGTGGATGCTGTTCGGTGCTCGAGCTCAAAGAGGTGAGCAACTATTTACGGCATGTCCACGTCCTGGCGCAGTGGTGGCCGAGTGCGAAACTGGAATTAATATGTGGCACCCAGGCGACGACCAAAGCGCTGCTGCTGACATGACCACGAAACGGGCGCCGCCGGATTGGATCGCAATTGGGTGGCTGCCGGCCTGACTGCCAGACTGAGCCCGTTCCCCCTCCTGCACTCATCGGCAGCGGCATTTTAAAATTTATGATACGAAATTGATTTTATTACCAAACAAAAATATTGGCTTCTCACTGGCCGCTGTGCATTAACGCGCAACGGCTTAATTAAGATGCGAAACGATGCAAAGGCGGCAGCGAAAACGTATTAAATATTAACGGGTGAGAGTGCGCTCTAGGCGAGAGTGGGAGACTGTGTGACTGTGAGACTAGGATATCCCCAAGCAGCGACTGCGCTTGTGCGCTTACTTTAGCCAAATACTTATTGAATAACTTTGCTTATAGCTAGACTTTATTAATCAAACTTTCACAACCTGCTTATCTCATTCATAAGCGTTGATTTGCCAGAGCATTGGTCTCTAGTATTTGAAATACAATTTTTACAAATTTAGGGCGAAGGGGGCGTGGTATATAAAAAACAAAAATTAAAAAGTATCTCTATTTATCACACAACTTCACACAGTAGATCTTAAGTCTCTGGCTGTAACCGTAGTTCATATACGCCCAAAAAAACAAGTAAAAGTATCGATATTTATCGATAATTCGAGAATGGCATGAGCTATCGAGCAAAAATATAAAGCTCGTACTACATATGGTAGACACGACTGGGCATATGAAATTTCAGAGCTCTAGCTCTTGTATTTCTCGAGATCGCTGCGTTTAAAGATAAACAAATAGGCAGATGGAGGGACAGACAGACGAATATGGCTATATTGACTCAGTTCGTCGTCGTAATCAACAATATATATACTTTTTGTAGTCTGCCACGACTTCTTCCGCCTTTCCCATACCTATTCAGAGAACCATCATACTCCGATTACCCAATTTTCAATGGCTATAAAAACGTTCCCCAGTGGCCGGCAGTCAGACCAGATGCAAGGTCACGAGACTGCCGCCATTAATCAGACAGGCGCTGGCTGCAGTCGGCCTTAGTTAATGCAAATATTGTGGGCAACTTGGGCAAGTCCTGGCAACGGCTCCATCTCCTGTCGCTCACGCACTTAGCTGCAGTTTTGGTTTGCAATTTTGGTTCAAGTGGTTCTAGATTGGAGTTCACGTTGCACACTGCACGCTGCACTTTTCGACGGCAGAGAGAGAGGGAGAGAATTTTGCGGGCTTGCACTTGTGGCCAAATGTTGGCCAGTCGGCTTTGTTCAGCTTAGACATGGCCACGACATGTTGATTAAGTTAGCTCCACACTCTGTCCGCACTATTGCTCGTTTGATACCCACTGATGGCTGCCAACTGAAAGTGTTTGCTCCGAGCACATACGGTCTGCCTCACTGTCCTCTCTCTCGCTGTCTATCTTCACACGGTTTGCATTGATTTACATACTCTGCTGAGTACGCAGCTCATCATATATCCTCTCGCCTGCTCCTCCTTTTCCTCCTCCTAACCAAGGTTCGACTATAGGTCGTATTTACTCTGTATCTAAAGTATAATCAAATCTCAGACTTAAGAATATCTTATAGAAGCAACTGAGTTCAATTTGATCAAATTTCTTAAGTTATAGTTGTCATACTCAGCCGGACCGAAGGACGGAAGGATAGACGGACAGTAGCACGGATGTGAAAACCATCTCTACTGAAGCATGGAAGAACAATCGCACGGATGTATGGATAAAGAAATAGAGCTGGAACAGCACAGGTATTGTTATAAGCTAAGAATTTGATGAATTTTAAGAGTTAGCCTTCTTTTGCCTATGGCATATACTTCACCAAAAACATACCTCCCACAACTGAAAATTTCAGTGGGTATAGTAGGATATCGACTTTATCTGGAATATAATATATGAAATATGAAGTATAAAGTATGAAGTATGAAGTATGAAGTATGAAGTATGAAGTATGAAGTATGAAGTATGAAGTATGAAGTATGAAGTATGAAGTATGAAGTATGAAGTATGAAGTATGAAGTATGAAGTATGAAGTATGAAGTATGAAGTATGAAGTATGAAGTATGAAGTATGAAGTATGAAGTATGAAGTATGAAGTATGAAGTATGAAGTATGAAGTATGAAGTATGAAGTATGAAGTATGAAGTATGAAGTATGAAGTATGAAGTATGAAATATGAAATATGAAATATGAAATATGAAATATGAAATATGAAATATGAAATATGAAATATGAAATATGAAATATGAAATATGATATATGATATATGAAATATGAAATATGAAATATGAAATATGATATATGAAATATGAAATATGAAATATGAAATATGAAATATGAAATATGAAATATGAAATATGAAATATCTTATTCATATAGTCTAAATAACAAACCAGGTATATTCCCCATTTATGGCCGTAAACAGACCTTCACGACAAACTAATACACCCCATTCGCTGGCTGAACAGGGTATGATATGTCTTAGTTTAGCACATTTGAGCTTGATACCGATTTATATTCCAGTTTCTCAAGCGATTCCCATTTACTGCCTTAGTCCAAATATACTCCGTTTAGTGGCTGAACAGAGTACGCCTCCAATAGCTGCCACAGCTCACTTTTGCTCCTATTTTCGATTTGTGACCCAGTTTCCCAAACTCACTCTCCCGCTCGCCACAGACGAGCAACTAACAACTTAATATGGCCACTGCAACGGCAGCATTTGGGATTATCTCACAGCAATTTGTACAAATTTGATAGGGCTAATAAAAATGTTGAGCGGCTCGGCGAGTGCAACACATGGCGATGCTCGGGGCCGGAGAGCCTGAGAAAAATGAATTGAGGAAAGGAAAGGAAGGAGGAACGGCCGCACGCACAGTGAGAAGCAGATGAAGATGAAAGAAATGATGTGAAATGACGTTGGATTAATTAAAATGTATATTTCGCCTCCATTGTTTGTAGGCGCAACGAAATTTCTAACTTATGCGACAGTTTTATTGGCCAACGTCAAAGGCGGCAAACCAGCGGCACAAAGGGGTTAACGTTAATTGCGCCTTTATGTTAAAGAGCGGCCGCAGACCTCTCCATAGAGTATGGTCGAGCCGAGTCGAGTCGAGTCGGATCGGATCGGGTCCGAGTCGCATCGAGTTGAGTTGATCTTACCACCGCAGCAGTCAAACCTCTCCTCTCCTCTCCTCTCCTCTGGCACTTATCCTTTGCGCTCTCCTTTTTACTAGTTCCGCGTAGGCGGCCAAGATTCGGCGAAGGAACTCACCAAATTAGCATCGCTTCCCACCCACGCGCTGACCAAGTTGTAAACCCCGAGAACAACAGAAAAAAACAAAATCAACTCGCGCAGTGATTACAAAATGGAATCGCATAAAAAAGCAGCAGCGGCGGCAGTGGCAGAGAGAAATGGCAATAAAAAAAAAGTAAATCGTTCACTTTTTAACCCTTGCGTCCTGCGTCCTGCATCCTGCCTGTCCTTCGGCGACTGTTCCACATCTTCTAATTTATGTCGCTACGAGGTTTATGACTTTATTGTTTTACGAGCGTTAAAAAAGCAGCGCAAAATAACAAAAAAAAAAAAAAGGGTGCATCAGTTGTCGTCTTTTTTTTCCCTCCTCCTTTTTTTAACCCCTTCGAGGCAGGAATTTGCAACGTCTTTACCTAGCGCTAATACGCAGAAATGCATTTTATGCCGGCTTAACTTCTTTACAGCTATTTGCCCTTTCCGAAAAAAAACCAAAACTCAAACTGAACTCTATTTAGATTTCTAGGTTTCCAGAGCAGCGCTCTGTTCTATTATATTTTTTAGTAATTCCTTTTTTTTACAATTATTTTTTGTTCATTTCCTGGAAGGTGCATTTGGTAGTTACATTTTCAGCTATATTTTCAGTTATATTTTCGGTTATATTTTCGGTTATATTTTGTCTGGTTTTTCAGTGCTGCGTTTTGACTTTGCGTTTTGTTGGACTTTGACTTTATGGCCAGAGGCGCAGGCTGATGGCCTTAGAATGACATCTACATAGATTGCAACTCCCCTGAGCCCAGGCTAGCCCACTGGGACTGCTAGTTACGTCCACACGCATTAATTGCAATGCATTTTCTTTTTCCTATTTGGCCCAGTTCTATTTGTTCATGCAATTTGCTTTCATCAGCCGTCGAGGCGTGTCTAAAAAAAAAATAGGAAAATAAATAAATGGGACTCGTCCTGGGCCTCGTCTTCGTCCTCGGCCTCTTTGGTCTCCCTTTCTGTATTTTTTTTGTGCGCAACTTAAGCGCGCATCATTTAACTTTGAGCAACGAGCAGAGTGGATTACACACATGACAGAGCAGCGTCTTCGGCATAGCAGAGCACACAAAGGTAGCGAGAGAGAGAGCGTAATCGAAACCCGTCAAAATGGCAAACACATCACAATGAAACGGCATTGCACCCAAGACACTAACTCGGGCTGAGGAGCGGCAAGCGGCAAGGACGTTAGGGTCGGCATTCTCCTAAGGTTGTTACGTCGCCTCAGAGCAGCCTCCCTCCCTCCCTCCCTCTCTCTCTCACTCTCTCTCTCGCTAAGCACATTACGTATTGCATTCGCATTTTGATTGTAATCGGAGCTAAACACACACACACACACGCACGCACGCACGCACACATGCGCATTAGATAAGGATCAGCTGCCTGGTCCTGGGCCTGCAAATCTTTCATCATCACGCATGTGTGCTACCTTGTTTACCTTGCCTAATGCGAGCTGACAGATTATTATTAGCGTAACATTAACGTCAAATTACGCAGCTATTTTACGCACTTTATCTACGGCGCGCCGACGTCCGACATCAATGCCAAATGCCAGCATCTCCATCTGCATCTCGATCTCGGAGATATCGAATCGCTGCCTTTGTCCCGGCCGGACTCATCATGTGTGTGTGTCCAGCGGCTGCAGGTGCTCAGATCCTCATACGCATTGTATAATGTGTGCCTCTGTACATGCTCTAGTCACAAAGAACTCCCAGAGATCAGGCAGATAATGAGGCCGAAGAGGAACTAAACTGCAAATATTTGTATATTTCTTACGGCCAGCGATCAAGGGTTATCCCTTAGCCCACTAAATACGGTAAGTACTACATACAAATTCTATCTGTATCTGTGGAGATCATATCATATAGAGGATGAGGCTGAAGTAATCAACTTATGTTTTTTTTTGTTGAGAAAAACTCGAGTTCCAGAACTCTGATAACCGCCCAGTGGCTGCTGCCAGGGTTGCTAAGCAAATGAGCCCACTTTATGGCATTTACCAACACTATTGCCAGAGCTTTAAGTGACCAGCTCTCCCATTTCTGGCTAATACTTACCTTACCACCTTACCCATCGAGACGGCAGAAGCTGCCCAGAAATGCGAGCTTGGGCAACCCTGAGACTCTAACTTCATTCCTCATAAAATCGATTAATGACTTATCGATATATTTACAAATCTCAAAAACCAAACTCACATTTTCCGCCACTAGCAAAAGCTAAAGTCGGATGATTACTTACGCCCCACCCGGAACACATGGATAGTACGTACATTTGAAATTGCCATAAAAATTCTATATATTTTAAAATACAATCTTATTTTAGTTAAATTTATTGGTCTTCATTTTTAAGTAAATAAATACTCATTTAAAAAAAAAATATTTGTAAATTCAAATAAAAAGTTTTTACTGAATTTTTGAGGTACAACAGCCTTAAGAACAGTTTCAAGCAAAAGCAGATTTACTTTAACTCTAATTTTGACATTGAGCAGCCCTCGCATAGACCAACTCGAATGATCCTAGCCTAGAGCCCTTTAGGATCTAGACTCAACAATTTATAACCAGCCAAATATATAGAAATAATATAAATATAGCTCAATTTTAGCCAAAAGTTTATATATTTGATCAAATTTGTAATTGATAATAAATAAATTGATAAATAAATCATTTTTTTTTAATCTCAAAACTTTTTGAGCACACCTCGAATTATTAATGTAATAATAATAAATACTAACAAAATACTAGCAAAATATCTAATTGCATTACCTATAACAACAGCTCTTCTCACTCTCTCTCTCTCTCTCTCTCTCCCTCTCTCTCTCTCTCTCTCTCTCTCTCTATCTCTGCTTAATCCTCTCCATACCAGTGTCCCTTCAGCTCGTCTTATGCGCCTTAAATAATTGTAACTGTACATGCTCACGCCCCTGCTCAGGCCGCACGCCTCTCATTATGCTGTGAAAAAGCACTTAGAAGGGCGTCAGGGCGTTTGTGTGCGAACAAACGCTGCCCACCTGACGCAGCTCCCACACGAAAACCGAAATGTCAACACGCAGCAGCAGGGAAAAACTACTGCAAGAGCTAAGGCTAAGGAACGAACAGGAGTGGGAGTGGGAGCGGGAGTGAGACAACACAAGGAACAGCCTCAGTTGCTGTTTGCTTTGGCAGCACAATGCGTGACAATAATTAAAAGATTTCTAGTGTCAACAGTGTAAATGGAATCAAAACATAGTCGCAGACCAAAACTAAATGGCACAAGCGCGGAATGGAATGGGAATGGGAATGGGCATGGGCATGGGCTGGACGTGGGGTATGGGCTGGGCATGAAATGCGCACAATGTTTGTTTATTGAGACGGCTTTGATTTGTGCCACGAGAGCTGAGCTGAGCCAAGCTGAACGGGGCTCAACTGAATTTGATGCCATCATGTACGACGCCCCCCTCTAGCCCCGCCGCCCGTCGAACGACGCCAAAACCAACCCGAACCCTTCAACCACGACAAGTGCGCGCGTGTTTGCAGAGCCGTTGTGTGCATAAGCAACGCCGATTATTGACACATCACCGGCTACGCGCGAGAGTAAGATGGTGGGGGGGGAAGAGAGAGAGAGCGAGGGAGCGATGTCGAAGGTGAATAGCAAACACTTTGCGCGAAGAAGACAAATGCAAATCGAACTGCAGTTCGCGTTAGTGTGCGTGTGTGTGTGTTTTCCCAATTCCAATTTCGATTCCGTAGACCAAACCAAACCAAACCGACCGACCGACCGACCGACCGCCCGCCCAACCCCTTGCCATGCGGTCGTGCGTGAAATTTAATCAAAGCAAAGCGAGCGCCTGCGCCTCCTTCCATTAACCCGCTCTCAGCCCATCAGTGTGGCCAACAGATTTTGGTATCCCAAACTGAAGCAACCGGAAATGTTGCACATTTGTAACTGTAACTTGCTTCGGGTGTTGCCTCTACACAAAATGGGCAACAAGATAAAAGGAAAGAAAACGCTTCTTCTTTTTTCCCCTTTTTTGCTGCTCTTTTTTTCGTTCGTTAACACGCGGAACGAATTTCGCACACCCTTTAAAGACTTTTATTGGCAAATTAACACGCTCGATAATTGAATAGACAGAAAATTAATGAAAAGTTCAATATATTTATACATACATACGTACATATGTAAAAAACTGCAGAAATTTTATTTAAAGGTTTTTATTTTTGTAAAAAAAAAACATTTTTTTCATTCACCGTGTCTCTTTGACAGTTCAGAAAGTTCTGGAATATGCCTTGCATGTAGCGTACTAATTCATATAGTCTCCACGTAGGTAAGGGTATAGACAATGGCACAGGCAATGGGCAACTAGTGTACGTCAAAGTTTTACACACAAGTGCAAATTTTTGTCAATTGTTGTAAATGGAGTTTCCGTTTTGCTGCTCTGTCTGCAGCAATTTGCTCAACAATTGGTTGGTAAGAAGCTTAGATTTGCTGAATTTAGTTTGCAGCTTGCCAAAGCCCAAGATTCAATTTGCGCGCACTTTCAACGTTGCATGGCAATGCTTAAAGCCGTGCGCAGCCCTGGGATTATAGCTACATATGCTTGCTTAGTAATTGCGTGCGCCCTGGTCGCGTGTAGAACACTTACACACACGTATATATCGGCATATTATTATGGTGAAGCAGAAACGAAAACAAAACGCAAACAGCAATAAGAACGAACATCAGGCGAGCTAAAGCGAACATGCGTTTATTTTTAAACCAGACACGGCGCTCTCACTCTCTTCTGTTTGTCCAGTAGAAGCAGCTTTGATATTGAGGCGACTCTCTTACTCTCACTCACTGCTTGTCGCTTTGTTCGTGCGCTTGGTTTTGGGGAGCGCAGTTTGTTTTCATGAAGAGCTTTGTCACGTGGAGTTGCTGCTATCGATGTTGCTTGCTGGTTCCCGCTATCGTTGTTTCGCTTTTAATATTCACTTTTATTTGCGGTCGGCATTTAGTCGCTTGTGCACAGTGGAACAAGTTCATTTTATTTTTCGGTTTTAAATGTTTAAATGCCAACTATCCACTGATTGCATGTTTGCAATGCAAAATTGTATTTATATATATTTTATTACTTTCTAAATGAATTGATTACCTTTGCAATTGAATTAAGTTCAATAAAACAGTCTAACATCTGCGTTTAATTAAATAAAATTTAAATATGCTTATAGGGTTCGACTTCATTGAATATTGTTATAGATCAAAATACCGATGTACCCAACAGCGAAATATGAAAATCAATTATTTTAATTGTCAAATGCTAGTGACAGTGTGCCAGTGCACATGTTCCTGAGTATGGGAGAGCCATGTTCTTTACTCTCTCATTCTTGCTCTCTCTCTCTCTCTCTCTCTTGCTGTTATTTGTAAGAGCGTATGTAGATCCCAGTGGCGTTGTTGCTTGCTGCTGTTTCATCTGCTTGCCCCTTGCCAAGCGCGAGCGCTTTGCGGTTAATCACGATGACGGGGGCGTTTGCGACGCCAGTTGCGGTTGTTGTGGCCTGTCAATCGCTGACTTTGCTTTGTACTCTGCTTTTGTTGATAATCGGGAGCGGCGACGTCGACGTCGACGCCGACGCTGACGTCGCCGCGTAGTGTTTGTGTTCGCAATTTAAGTTTTTGGGGCCCGTTGGGCCAGCACTGTTGTCGACGTCACGTCAGTTCATTGCGTCGGCTTGTACAGCTTGCTAGCGCGTTATTTTTTTTTCTCGGGTTCTCGCCAATTCTCAGTTCTCAGCGCGAGTGTGTGTGTGCTGGCGTATATTTTGTGATATTCTCCTTTCTCTGTTACTGCGGTCGGTGCTTCTTCTTGCCAGTTGTTTGTTGTTGACGTCGGCGCGCATTGTTTTTATTGCCGTTTCTGTCGTTGCCGTCGTGGCCGCCGCGCAGACCAGAACTTGATTGTGATATAATTTGTTAAGTATTTATTTATTTGTATTTGGCACAAGCGTGCCACGACGGACCCGCCGCTGCCCCCAAGTGCGATTGCATTCATTCGAGCCCCAAGTTATCGAAGCAGTCACATCGCAACTCACAAATCGAAGCAGCCTTGCGCTCTCCGCCTCGCTCTCGCTCTCGCCCCTCGCCTGTCACCTGTCACCTGTCACCTGTCGGTTGTCACTGGCCGCACGCTGTCCCGTTCACTCGCAATGGTTTACTCAACGAACATACTACTGGGCATTGTGACCATATTAACCGCCGTGTTCATCTGGTCGCGTCGCACCTACGTCTACTGGCAGCGGCGCCGCGTCAAGTTCGTGCAGCCAACGCATCTGCTGGGCAACCTCAAGAAGGTGCTCAAGCTGGAGGAGTCGTTCGCCCTCCAGCTCCGCCGCTTCTACTTCGACGAGCGCTTCCGCAACGAGCCCGTCGTCGGCATCTACCTCTTCCACCAGCCGGCCCTGCTCATCCGCGACCTCCAGCTGGTCCGCACCGTCCTAGTCGAAGACTTTGTCAGCTTCTCCAATCGGTTCGCCAAGTGCGACATGCGCCACGACAAGATGGGCTCCCTCAATCTCTTCTTCGCCAGGCAGCCCGAGTGGCGTGAAATTCGCACCAGACTCTCGCCAGTCTTCACCGGCGCCAAGATCAAGCAGATGTTCTCACTCATGGAGGAGGTAAGTCTGCCAAAAATACACACACACACGCACACACACACACTAACATACATACATTATAAAATACACTGTGCTACAAACGACAAAAAAATATTTGTTGCGGCAAATTATTAATATAATTCCTTAAAAAATAATTTTAAAATATTAAAATATTTTTAAATCATATTCAAAAAATATATATATAAAAACTGTTTTAAAAATATTAAAAGAAAATAAAAAAAATCAAATATTTAAAAAAATATATATATATTTTTTTTAAATAATATACAAATATTTTTTAAAAATATAAACATATTTTTAAATAATATACGAATATTTTTAAATAATATGCAAAAATTAAAAAAATATTAAATATAACATAAAAATATTAAATATAGTAAAAAAAAAATAATAAATATATTTATAAATATTTTTAAATAATATAAAATAAGATTTAAAATGTATAAAACTAAACAAATTTATTTTAAAACACAATTAAAAAATGCAAAAAAAAAAGAATATAAATATACTTAAAATTATTTTTATATAATATAAAAAATATATAAAAATATTTTAAATAATATAAAAAAAATATAAAAATATTTTAAATAATATACAAAATAAAAAAATATTTTAAATAATGTAAAAAATAAACTTTTTAATTTTTTATATTATTTAAAATATTTTTATTTATTTTTTATATTATTTAAAATTAATTTTAAATATACTCATATTTTTTTGCATTAAAATTAAAATAATGTAAAAAATATTTAATGGAAACATACATATATATCTTAAATATAAGAAAAACGCTGTTGCTGACTAGTGTATACATTAGCGTAAGCCTCTCGTGCTAGCAGCTGTTGCCAAAGTTCAGCTTCTGAAAATTACGACATTTGAGAATCGAGCAACTGGTTTCACATACGGCTATATCTTTTAGACTTTACACCTTCAGTTAGGTTCTATGGAATTTTACTTTTCCATAGGTGAAACATGTCGACAAATATAAATGCTTTATTAGCTACTTTTTTTGTATATAGTATGTATATACATATATATTTTATTATTAGCCACTTATCCATTAGTGATAAGTTGGGTAATGAGATATGTATCTATATATACTCTATAGAGAGTGCTAAAATAACTTCGAATGTAAAAAAGACTTAGCTATGACATTATAAATAATTTCCAAGATTTTTGTAGTGTGATATACATATATATGTATATATATATATATATATATATATATATACATATATATATTTTTTTATTTATTTATTTTTTTATTTAAAAATAAAATGAGGAATTGCTGAAGTAAACCCTATAAATTTATTATGATATTGGATACTCAGACCCTTCGTCCTTCCATTTCAATGATCCTGCGCGTGAAATCCGAAATCCGCCGTAATTTGAGGTCAGCTCCCATGCGAATACTTACCTCGTTTTGTTGCACAGTGTAGCAAATCAATAAAAAGCTTTTGCTCTGCACTCAAAATTGGCTAATCACATTTTAATGATGGCTCGCTCTAATCTAGATTGGCTGCGATCTGGAGTGGTATTTGAAGCGGTTGACGCGTGATTTGCGGCGCGGAGATGCGGCCAGAGGCGCCATCGTTAGCATTAAGGATGTCTGCGATCTGTACAACACGGACATGATAGCGAGCATTGCGTTCGGGCTGCGCTCGTACAGTTTGAGGAATACGCAGTCAGAGGTCGGCTCGCATTGTCAGGAGATATTCAATCCGAACGTGCGGCGGATCATTGACTTCTTTGTGATATTCTTTCTGCCGAAGCTGGTGCCGCTGATGCGGTCGAAGCTGTTCACGGAGCCGCATTCTGACTTTCTGCGCCGCGTCATCCAGCTGGTGATCGAGGAGCGCGAGCGGGGCGGCGATCTGCGCAATGATCTCATTGAAATGCTGCTAACGCTCAAAAAGGAGGCCGATCTACAGCAGGACAAGACGCACTTTACGCACAATCAAGACTTTCTGGCCGCCCAGGCGGCCAGCTTCGAGGTGGCCGGCATCGTCACATGCTCCTCCACGATGTCCTTCGCTTTGTACGAGCTGGCCAAGCAGCCGCTCATGCAGGAGCGACTGCGACGTGAGATACGCGACGCGTTCGCTCGGGCAGCGGCACACGGCTCGCGGGGACTCAGCTACGAGCTAATTGCTGGCATGCACTACCTGGAGATGGTGGTGGAGGAGACGCTGCGCAAGTATCCAATTGTGCCGCTGCTGGAGCGCGAGTGCGCGCCGATCAACAAGAAGCGCTTCTACTCACTGCGCCCGCACGCCGAGTGCTATGCCCGCCGCGGCATGCCCGTCTTCATATCCAACCTGGCCATACATCACGATCCGCAGGTAAGCGGGAAACAGCCCTGCCTCATCCGTAATCATAGTGAAACTATTTTATTGCCCTTTGCAGTACTGGCCCGAGCCGGAACGCTTCGACCCGGAGCGCTTCACGGCGGAGAATAAGCTGAAGCACACGCCCATGTCGTATCTGCCCTTTGGCGCCGGACCGCACAACTGCATTGGCATGCATATCGGCATGCTGCAGATCAAGCTGGGACTCATCTACTTCCTGCGCCAGAACCGTGTCGAGCTCTGCGACAGGACCGTGGAGCGCATCAGCTTCGACGCCAAGTTCGCGCTGCTCGCCAGCCAGCACAGCATTTACCTCACAGTCGTCGACTGTTTATAGCACAGGCACGAGCATCCTCCCATGACAGCAGCCAGTAGCCAGCATCCAGCCCAGATCCCAATCCCAAACCCAATCCACATCCATCAGCATCACAAAATTTGGATGCAGCTCTCAGCTCATCCAAACGCCAGTGGCACAGCTGAGCTCATGCATATAGAAGCGCTACGAAGCAGTAAATTCTAGACGTGTATACATATGTATATATATTAACTATATATATATACATCAGAACATCTGCTCTATATAGCTAGAGTCTAAGGACTCTCTACCATTATCTACTCTACAGAGAGTAAATAAAATAGTTTAGAGCTGATATATGCTTGTGCATGCCTTGAACTCTTAGACTTTTAGATTCGAAATTGTTCAGAGATCATATTTATATATCTCTTATAGCTCACTTGCGCTTCCACTTGCCTGACCTCTGCTGTAGCTACATAAATATTTGGTATGCCACAAATAAACTTTGCTACGCTCTATTATCATTATGTTCTACATATTACTTTTTAGCTCTCTCTGCCACTCTCTACTCTCTCTCTTCTCTCTCTCTCTCTCTCTCTCTCTACTTAATAGAGCGTTGCTTTGTTTTTTATCTATATATATTTCGCCGCGTCACTGGCCGATAGCTTATCAAATTGTTTTTGTTTTTTTATTTTTTTTTATTTTTTTTTTGTTTGGTTAAACTTTGGCTCTGGCTAGGTGGCCTGATCGCCGCTATCGGCTGCCTCTTGGCTAGTGAGTGTCATGCAAGTTGGCAGCGCAGCACACTCACCCACGCCTATGCGAGGGTTGCTCAACGCCAACGCCAAAACGAATATCGACATGAATAGGCTCAAGTTGGAAGCTTTCACTGGGAGTTTCAAGGTCTCCATGAGGCTGTTGTTCTTATCAAATGGTGCCCAGAATCCACTTTATTTCTATAACAACTTAAGGGATTGATTGTCTGATCTATTGTGAACGCCTTCCAACTTCTGATTAGATATCCTATATATATATATATATATAGATATATACATATATATTTACTTAAAGAAAGCTTTATAGAGTTTTGGCTAAAGTAAATCTGCTTTTGCTTCAAACTGTTCTTAAGGCTGTTTTACCTCAAAAATTCAGTAAAAACTTTTCATTTTAATTTACAAATATTTTTTTTTTAATGAGTATTTATTTACTTGAAAAGGAAGACCAATAAATTTAACTAAAATAAGATTGTATTTTAAAATATATAGAATTTTTATGGCAATTTCAAATGATACAAAAATGATTTTTTATTTGGTTTGCATGTGTTCCGGGTGGGGCGTAAGTAATCATCCGACTTTAGCTTTTGCAAATGGCGGAAAATGTCAGTTTGGTTTTTAAGATTTGTAAATATATCGATAAGTCATTAATCGATTTTATGAGGAATGAAGTTGGAGCTCGCATTTCAGGGCAGATTTGGCTGGCAGATTCAGCCGTCTCAGACTTCTTTTCGATGGGTAAGGTGGTAAGGTAAGTATTAGCCAGAAATGGGATAGCTGGTCACTTAAAGCTCTAGCAATAGTGTTGATAAATGCCATAAAGTGGGCCTATTTGCTCAGGAACCCTGGCAGCAACCACCGGGCGGATATCAATTTCTTGAAGTTTTCTCAGCAGAGGAACATTTGGCTGATTAGTTCCGCCCCACCCCGTATATACTATATGCCACATATAACTTATTAAATTTAAATCATTATAAATTCGGCAGAAATTCGTTTATTTTTATGGTCGCAGTTGGAGCTGCTGCTGCTGCTGCCGCTGATGACGTGACGTCGCGGTGCGGGCAGCATTGATATGCAAATACTCACACCCTTCGGGCTGGGCACAAAGGGCTGGGCCGCCGCTGGCCCGGCGATGGCGGTGAAAAACCAAAAGGTTTTCGTGATTTCCGTGGAAAAATGCACTGATTTTTCTTAGCATTTAACACACGCACATGCAGAGCGAGAGAGAGAGAGAGAGAGAGAGCGCGACACGGCTAAGGTCCAAGCCTTTGGGCTAGCCTCAACTCTTTGGCTGGCCCAAACCTTTTTGCCTACGGCCAGTTTTTATTAGACCGCGAAAAATCAACAGTGGCCAGGGTGGTCAGGGCAGAGGGTATGTCTATGTCTCTGGCAAAGGATCTGGGCATGCCGCTTCTAGTATCCGCGTGTGTGTGTGTGTGCTAAAAGGGTTTACAACAATGTCATAAAGCAATGCGCATTCCTTTCCAGCTATATAAACAGATATATATATATATATATATATATATATATATATATATATATACATATATATATATATATATATATTTATTTATATATATTTATTTAAGTTTTGTTCAGTTTGTTGTGTGTATGTAAATTAAATAAAATTCACTTTTCACGTGAATGAAATGCGGCAAAGGCGAAAGCGAAAGAGTTGCCGCTGCCGCTGCTGCATGCCTCCCGCTCCTGTGCCGCTGCTGTTGCTGCCTTCTGGGAATCATTTGCGCCTTTCGTAAAAGGCTGCTGGCCAGCTAATTTACATAAATCTACGTAAACACACACTTAAATGCCAAAAACACATGCCGTCCAGTTAGACTGCCCACCGGCCGTTGGCCTACTTGCTGCAATAGCAAGTGCTGGAGATTCGGCTGTTGTTTTCAAAAATAGCTCAAAAATAATAAATAAATAACAAATATAATAATTAATAAAAAAATGAATGTAATGAAAATAAATAAAAATTATATATAAAATATAATAATTTTAAAAATGATTGGAAAAAAGTTAGAAATTAAGAAAAAAAAAAACAAAAATAAAAATATGAAAAATTAATTTATTTAAAAAAATCAATAAATAGTAAAAAATTAAATTAATAGTAAACAAAAATAAATAAATAATAAAAATTAATTTTAAAAATATTAAAGAAATCAATAAATAATAATACAAAAATTAAAAAAATGTAAACAAATTTATTTATTAAAAAAAACTAAAAATATTTAAAAATATTAAAAATTCTAAGAGTAAAGTAAATAAAATTTTCAAAAATAGCTTAAAAATAATAAATAAATAACAAATATAATAATTAATAAAAAAATGAATGTAATGAAAATAAATAAAAATTATATATAAAATATAATAATTTTAAAAATGATTGGAAAAAAATTGGAAATTAAGAAAAAAAAAACAAAAATAAAAATATGAAAAATTAATTTATTTAAAAAAATCAATAAATAGTAAAAAATTCAATAAATAGTAAACAAAAATAAATAAATAATAAACATTAATTTTAAAAATATTAAAGAAATCAATAAATAATAATACAAAAATTAAAAAAATGTAAACAAATTTATTTATTAAAAAAAAACTAAAAATATTTAAAAATTAATAAAAAAAATTAATTACTAAAAAATATCATTTTAAGAAAGTATTGGAACAAAACTTTTCAAAAGCACTTAAAGCCCTGATATTGCTAAGCAGCTGTTAGCCAAAGCTGTTGCAACATAAACCATCAGATACTCTTTTTGTATGGTCAGAGCATTTCGCGTTTTCTGTGTTAATTATATTAAATATAAACTCTCAGAACTTCTATTAATAAAGTCCTAGCTTTCAGGTTATCATATGAAGCTCACACCCCGAACAATTTCTATCTTCCATTGCTCAATAATATTGTGGTTCATATATGGCTGTAATGTGGGGCTGCTAATATTATTCAAATATTTTTCTGTTCTTATTTGAATTTTGCACTAGATAGTATAATATAAATACATGTTTAGTTTAGCTTTAAAATGACTCTCGTCTTGTCAATATATTAAAAAAAATAAAATAAAATAAAATAAACTTAAATAATATAAATATTATTGATAATATAATTTAATTCCTCAAAATGCGACTGAGGCTTGGCCTCTAATATTGTATACTATATATATATATATATATATATATATATATATATATATATATACATGTGTTGTTAAAGTACTATATTCGATTGTACATGTTCTACACTTAAATAAATAAAACAAACAAAAAATAAATAAAAATAAAAAATTGATGTAACACTTAAAATCTTAAAAGTTTTTTCCTCTACTTTCAGTTTTTATATATAAAATTTAATTTTAATTTTTTGAAATTTTTGTTTAGCTGGTTTTGACTTTTTTGCCTCGCCAGCACTGCCAGCATGCGGCAGGTGTGTGAGCGAGATGGCCTGCTGTTGCTAGGATTGCTCGTTTGCTTCGAGCAGCAACAACAGCTGTTGGCGTGCTATAGCAGGTTGCAGGCCATCTCATGTGTGTGTGTGTGCGTGTGTGTGTATTAAGCCTTAATTAGACTCTGGCCGAAGTCGCAGCTCCCACGCACGTGTTAGCTTCACTTGTTGTTGTTGCTGCTGCTGCTGCTTAGGGGTCTCGGTGCAGTTGAATTGCCCTTCAACCCGACCGAGCGAGCGACTGATGCTTGACAGTTGCTGTTGTTACGGTTCACCATGACCAACGCCAACAATTACATGGCCCGGTCGCCGCAATTCTATTGTCTTTCGATTTCCTGGCTGCGTTTTTATTGCTCGTTTCCCACATGTTTTCGTTTTCATTTTCGTTTTCGTTGCGCTTTGGGCCCGACTAAGCCCAATGACACTTTCGGTTAGTGTCTGAGACCGTGTAAACGTTTTTTATTTTCCTTTTTTCTTTTTTGTCGATTGGCCAGCGCCTTTAACTTTGGCAGCGGAACCATTTTAATGAGCACAAATTGCCATTGAGCCGCGCACAAGTTCAATCCACATGCCACTCGGAGTGGGGGCGAGCGGATGTTGCCCTTTATCTTTATCACTCACTCACTCACTCAGCCAACAGGCAGCATTTAGCAGTTGGCCATCCACAACAACAACAACAACAGCGTCGGCAACGGCAAATTAATGAAGGCTGTCCGAAAATTAAAAAATTTCAATAATAAAAAATTATGCATTTTCCGATAGTTAAGTTATTAATGGGCCATTCCACTCCGACCCTAATAGAGTCCGGCAACAGCTGTGCTTTCCTTAGGCCAGCCCAGCGGCAGGTAAACACTTGCCACATGCTGCCGCACCGCGGACTCGCTTTGATTCTACTCGCGTTTGCCAGGTGTAACTTTAGTTAGTTTAGTGTGTGGAGTGAATATGGCACTGATATAACCTGATTTCCCTTGTTGGCCAAACTCATGGTTAACATATTTATGGGCCATAGTTGAAGTGCCTTAAATGGGAGTAGATGAAGGCAATGCTGCGGCCTTAAGACTCTTAGCTGGTTTTCGATGGTCGTTTATGGAAGTGAAGAGAGTTTATTGGGTTCATGGTTATGTATTTAAGAGAGAGAAAGAGAGGGCGAGCGAGAAAAAGAGAAAGACAAAGAAAGAGAGAGAGAGAGAGAGAGAGAGAGATAGAGAGAGTGAGAGAGGGAAACACAGAAAGAGAAAGATACAGAGTGAGAGAGAAAGAGAGCGAGAGAGAGAGAGTGAGAGAGAGAGAGAGAAAGATGCAGCGTGAGAGAGAGAGATAGAGCGAGAGGGAGAGAAAGAGCGGTAGCAGAAGAGAGAGAGAGAGAGAGAGAGAGAAAAAGAGAGAGTGAGAAAAAGCGAGAGAGTGAGTCAGAAGAGAAAGAGAGAGAGAGGGAGACACAAAAAGAGAAAGAGACAGAATGTGAGAGAGAGCGAGAGAGAGAAAGAGAGAGCGAGAGACAGAAAGAGAGAAAGAAAGAGAGAGAGTGAGAAAAAATGAGAGAAAGTGAGAATGAGAAAGTGAAAAACAGCGAGAGAGTGAGTCAGAAGAGAAAGAGAAAGAGAGCGAGACAGAGAGGCAGAAAGGCTGAGGGAGAGAGAGAGAAATAGGCGGAGAGTGAGAGAGAGGGTGAGAAAGAGAGAGCGAGAGGGAGAGAACGAGAGAGAGAGAGAGAGGGAGAGAACGAGAGTGAGAGAAAGGGAGAGAACGAGAGAGAGCTAGAGAGAGAGTCAAAAGAAGCTAGGGAGAGAGAAAAAGGGTGACACCGAGAGAGAAGGAGGGAGACATAGAGATTTGGGAAGAATGTGAAGGAGCGAGACTAATAGAAGACGAGAAAAAGCCGGACAGAGGTAGAGATAGAAAGAAAAGGAGAAAGAGAGGGGAATCGATACTCTCGTTCCTTACTCGCCAATACAATCCGCCATTTCCTTTTGATCTTGGGCTGTTATCCCGAGTATAGGAATCAAATTTCAAATCTCTAGCATCAAAATTTGAATCCGATTTGACCTAGTGAGCTAGTGGATATGGATTTTTGTGGATTCGTTACAAAAACTCCCTCGTCAAACTTGGGCGTTTTAAAAGTGTACCTGATACACTTTTACCCGGTTTGCCACGTCCCCAATGGGCGTAGATATATCTTTTGAACTTGTGTAGCTAACCCAAGTATACATTCCAAATCCCAACTTTTGCGATATACATAGATATGGCAATTGGAGGCGTGAGAAGTCGGAGGAATGTATCTGTACATGGCAAAGTTTGATGGGCTGCATCATGATCTATATAAAGTGTGATATAATGATGATGATGTGATAAATCAAGAAAAGCTATAGCCAGTCTATAAGTTGTGACTCAAATTAGATCAAGCTGAATAGTCAATTAATATAGTTACTTCTAGATTCCATTTATCCAACTCCATCCCAAATGGGTATTCAGTGTTGTCAAGCATTTAGGAATTTGTGCCACTTCCACGTCGAGAGGGGCGCAACCGAAGCTGAGAACTAATTACAAATAGATGCATTGATTAATGATCTCTGATTGAGTGCGCTGTTTGATTTCCCAGCGATTTGTCGCTCAATTGGCTGCTCTGTGTCGAGTGAGTGTGGCAACAATGTTCGACAGCTGCGTTTCATGTGGTCGCATGTGGGGGCGCCACTTTGATGTGTGGATGCAGTGGCTCCCGTGCGACGCGGCGACTCTGTCAAAGATTTACGGCTATGCAAAAAGTGGCCAGATGATGATTTTTACGAGCCTCATCCGCAGCCGTATTAATATCCGAGAGGCTGGCTGCTGGCTGCCTAGTATCTGTGTACATACTATCTATATCTCTGTATCTGCATCTTATCTGTCACTCGAGGTAAACGAACTCATCCGTCTGACATAATAAAAACGGCACAAAGATCGTCTCAGATTTTTATGAATGAATGCTGGCTGAATCGTCTCACTCGCATTCGCATTCGCATTCGCATTCGCATTCGCATGCTTCTTCTTCTCGCATTCATTGTCGTAATGCGCTTAGGACGGGTTGACGGATTCTTGTCGGCTTTTGGGTGCGGGCGGCGCAATTGTGACGAAAACAGATACAGATATACATACAGATACAGATATAGCACATAGATATAGAACTTGAGACACTGAGGAGGTCAGAGGCGCATGTAAATGTAATTCAAGTAGCCGGGCGCTAGCTATGTAGCTAGCTATCGGCGAGGCACAATCAGTGCCATTAATATGCGTATCTGTGAGCCGCTCTCGCTGCACTTCCGCTACACTTTTTCCGGGTCGGGCACAATTTTCCTTACCTGCCTCGCTGCGACACAAAAAACGTATTAGCTGCGTTTTGGGAGTTACATCATCATCATCATCAGCAGCAGCAGCAGCAGCATCAACAGAGACTGAGGCGTAGCTGCTCCCAGAGGAAGTTCCAATTTGATACGTAAATGAACCATGGCCCTGATGCGTCCATGAAGTGTCCTGATGTGGCCGTCAGAGGCCGTCCCCCCCCCAACCCCCTGCATAGCGTCTCAAGTAGTTTTTGTTGTTGTTGCTGCCTGCCCTGCCCTGCCATGCCTGCAATGCTACTTTGCATTTTGGTCCACCCTAGGCCAAAGTTGATCTGCTTCTTGTCGCTTTTCTTTATTTATTTTTCTCGTTTGCTCCGTCTTCTTCTTGTTGTTATTGTGATTTCTGACATGGTGCTGACTGCTGCCTGTCAACTGAAATTATTATTTGATAGCTGCTTGACTGCTGCGAGGGCTGCCACAAACATTGGCCAACTGCAAATGGCGAGGCTTTGGCTTTGATGAGCTTCTTGATTGAGTCTCGCATAATGAAGGAAATTATATATTTTATATACATATATACATACTATACTGATTGGTTTCGCAAAATTTTGTATTATGACAAAAAAAAAGCTAAAAAAAATTTTGTTTTTGACAGTTTTGTCAAGGAAATAGGATTGGTATTTTATTTTTCAACTATTACTTGAACTTTGAGCCTGTGCTGAGCTGCAGAAATAAAAAGAAAGGTATCAGCATCGAAATAAATAATATGAATATAAAATAATATAAATATAAATAATATAAATAGAATTAATTTTACAGAAATAGTACAGCATCAAAGTAAGCTTTACTCTGTGATTTTTCCTGCAAATATAAAACTACAAATCTTCCAAAAGTAAATATTTTCATAAAGTGGACTCATTTTTGGTCTACATAAAAGATTTGGCAACTTTGGCTGCCAAATTATTCGAGATATGCACAACTGAATCTGGGTGGGTTCACCTGATGGCAAATTTTAAGCAAGTTTTTTTTTTTTATTAAAAAAAATTGCAGATTTTTTTTAAAAAGACTTTAACCAACAATAAGTTAAACATTATATAATATAAGTAATAAATATTGCAAGACTAGCTCGAATAATATAAAATATATTCAACATCAACGAAGGAAATGAAAATTAGCTAAAAGTTTGTTGAGTGAACTTCTGTTTTCGAGCTGAGTAAGAGTCGATGATGTGGCTAAAGCATTTACTTTACTGTTCGATTAATGAACTCACTTAAAATAAGCTGTTCAATTTGCACTAGCTTCGCAGCTGTTGAAAAGTTAAGTTAAGCTAAGCCAGGTTTTCAGAACTTTCTGGGCATTTTGTTTGATGAGTTGTTCTAAAGTTGGGTCTATTATAATTTATAAATATTACTCATTAAAGTGGCAGCTTAAGCCAGTTGGCTTTCAGCACTTTCTAGGAGCTCACCTTGAATCACAGATAGTTTCATACATGAAATTGCTCATGAAATTATAATATAAACTCTCCAACTCTGAACTAAGAATGATGCAGTAAACGATTTTATAATATTTTTACTCTTAAGATTTATTTAATATTAATTTCATTTAATCTCTATACATATATGTGCATTTATTATTTAAATTATAATTTTATTATTTATGTTGTTTTTTAATTTTTTATTATTAAAATTATAATTTTTATTTATTATTTAAAAATCTGAATTTCTTTGTTTATTTATTAAGCATAATATGATAATATGATGTTTGCCATACATTCATGATGCTTGAACTCCCCAAGCACACCTCGCCGCTGGTTTGCTATTTTTATATATCATTATGCCGCCCCCTGCTGCCCGCCCTCAGTCGTGTGTAGCTTAAATCGTCTGTTTACATTAAATGCATAAATTATGCAATAGTTGATTTTTTCTTCTTGTAGTCATAAATTCGCTTTGATTTCGTCGCTGGATGCTGAAGTGGCAATTGTCAAATGCATAAAATATGTCCCAGCGAATATACATATATTTGTTTTGACAGTGACACCGAGCAGAAGAGAGATAAATATATAGAGTGAGAAAGGGTGAGAGAGAGAGAGAGAGAGAGAGAGAGAGAGAGAGAGAGAGAGAGAGAGAGAGCAAGTTTTTTATTCGGCTTCGTATGCATTTCATTTTGAGCGTTTCGTGCGACGATTTTCCACAATTTTCATGCTTTTCCCATTTATGGCATAATGATAATGTCTGCTGTTTTGGGTCATTTACTATGTCGACTTGCAACCCCCTGACGACGCACAGCACTCCGTTGCAAGTCCGTCAGTGTGACAAAGAAAACCCACCCCGCAGCCAAATATATATAGATATATATACGTATATGTTATATAAGCATTATATGCCTCTGATACTAGAGATTGTCTTTTTTTTTGTAATTTCTATTCAGGTATTTTGATTCGATTGCGAGGCGTTGTACAGCACTACTTAGTCGTGTAATGTGCCCATCTTCCCTTTAGACTCGATCAAATGAGCATTAATAATACTGAGCTGTTGTAGAATGAGAGAAGATGGAAGTTCCTGTATACATATAAGACTTCTATCCTAACTATGCAAAACTGAACTATTGAAATATTAATTTATATAATTATGCATAATTACTCTTATTTGTTCATATTAATAACATTTTAAAATAAGTTAATTCTATATTGTTTTGTATATATTTATTTTATAAAATTAAAAATGTTTATTGATATAACAATATACTAATTACTAGGTATGTAAATATAAATACAAATAGAAATATAAATATAATACAAAATAAAATTGTTTCCACCTTATTCTTTTATTATTATACATGCATATATTTAATAATTAATTATGTATAAATAAATATATATTTATTTTAAATAATTAAAAATAAATTATATTTACTTTTTTCCACATATTTAATTTAATTTATATATGACACAAAACCTATATGCTCTTTTCACTCTTTTGTGAGAGAGTATGATTTTCCACTTGATTTTCCGAAAGCTGTGATTTTTTCATTTTTAAGTAGGGCCTGGAAACGATGTCGTTGAAGTTTGTGAGGAGATCAAAGTTTCAGCTGGAGTAATTCAGTACATTTCTAAACTTTCAAGTGTTCGGACGCACGTTGTTTGAATATTTACAGCCTACTTTAGTATTTATTTTATTTTGGCTAACAATTCTATTTTTCAACGAAACAAAATTTCCTAGTTGTATTTATAAATATATATTTATACATATTTTCTGTATATAATATTAAACATATTTAAAGTATTTAAACGTATTTAGTGAATATCGCGGAAATATGGCCTTGAGGAATAAGCCCTTCATGCTGAAGCAGTTTTCATCAATCAGAATCTGTGAGTATTTTTGTTTTTTGTATATTGTGAGATTTTTGACTGATGCCGATGCTGTAATTCAGGCACTTCTGATGCGCTGTGGCGCCGCAGTAAGTCATTCCACCATGCAATGCCCAAATTTCCATTTCCTAGTGCGGAGGATTTGACCAGGCATCAATTGGTCAAGCCACGACAGCCCCCCATAACGACCGACGTATTGCCGACTTCCTCGCTGCAGACGATATCGAAAAAGAAGAAGCACGTCGACTTTTTGCGCGACGAGGTAGACGAGGAGGATGAGACAGATTCGGGCGAGGAACAACAAGTATCTGATGTATCCGACGAGCCTAAGCCATCGCGCAGGCTCCCCAAGCAAGAGAAATCCAATGCCACTTGGAAAATAAAGTCCATTACAGATGTAAAGGCTGCCAGCAGCCACAGCATCCCGCAGGCTGAGAAGGCAACGAGCAGCGCTTGTTGCCCGTCGAATCATAAAGCCAAATGGGAGCAGCAACAGCAGCATCATCAATATCAGAAACAGCAACAACAGTTGCAGCAAAGCCAACAGCATCAGGAGCTGCAGCAGCACCAGCAGCACCAGCAGCAGCATCACCAACAGAAGACGGAAGAGCTGCAGCCGCCGCAGCAGCCGGCGGAGCAGCCGGAGGAGCAGAAGCATCATCATCATCGTCAGAATCCGCATCAGCTGCATAAGTCGAAGGCGATGCAACTGCTGCAGAGTCACAATCAAAATCACAATCAATCACGAATGTCATGCCCACAGGAGACTCATTCCGAGAGAGCCTTCAGAGCCCAAAACGAAAGCAAGCAGAGCGTGAGCGATGAAAAGATCAAGGCGCCACAGGAGAATGTGAAGGTCAATCAGCGGATTCGTAAGCTATTGCAGCTACAACAGGAGCAGGAGGAAATCGACCCCGCTCCCTCTACTGCACATAAGCTTCGTAACAATCAGTTTGATCAATCGCTGCACAATGAGCTGCGACCTCCAAAGAGCTCCACATACAGCCATTCCGTATATAGTGCACGTGTCAAGCATGAACAGGAGAGCGCTCAGTCATATACACCGGCGCACAAGGACTCGGACAATGCGGATTTATTCCAAGCCAAGCCGAAGGCTCAAGGCACCGCGGTGCGCCAGCACAAATCTGAGCATTTGGAGCCGTATCGGTCCGATCGACCAAATGGCAGAGAGTCTGCCATGTACACACTATGTAAGGGACTACTTGGTAATGTTAACCCAAAGTATTAACGAACGGACGGACGACAATGAACCGCAACGAACGCTGGGCACCACTGGCATCAGCATACCCGCCTCCACTGCCGAGGCAGTTGCGCCGAGTCACTGAGCCCCAACTGTTATGCCACGATCTATATATCTATATATGTGTCATGGCTAGTTTCCTTTCATCGTTACTCGACGGTTGCTAGCACATCTTAGACACCGGTTCTAATCATCAAATTATAATAAGTTACCAACTTACCAAGTTGTTTTTCTTTCCTTTGGGGGCTTGCAGCATCAGATACCTTAAGTATATTCTTGTGCATGCTCACATACATCAATCACATGCCAATGTGTAGGCAAACAAATATGCATATGTGCGTGCATGTATGGACATACATGCGTACATGCAAACAAACATACATGAACACACACATATGTACATACATGCATAATATATACATCCAAATAAGTACATGCATAATCACATGCATGCAAATATGGACATGTATATATGACTATATGACTACATGTATGCATGCATGCATTCAAGCATACATGCACGCATTCATATATGCATAAACACATACATACATACATGCATAATGTATACATCCAAAAACATGCATACAAATATGGACATGTATATATGAATATATGACTACATGTATGCATTCAAGCATACATGCACGCATTCATATATGCATAAATACATGCATGCATACATCTAAACATATATGTACATATAAATGCATATATGCATATGTTCATATATGTATACATGCATTCATGCATACTCACATACATGAATACATGCAAACATTCATATATTACATATATACGCATGTGCATAAATGCACACATTAATAATTGTACTTTTGCTTACGTGCATACATGCACAGTTGCATACATGCATACTTGCGTACATGCACATGTATAATTACATACATCCATAATTGCATGCTTCTATTCCTGCATACTTGCATACATGCACACATACATACATGCACACATAGTTATATATGTACATATACATCCACACATTCATACATGCATAGTTACATACATGCATGCTTACATACATACTTACATACATGCACACATGCCCATTTATATACATGCTTACATGCATGCAACCATACATGCATACATGCATAGTTATATAGTTACAATCATACTTGCATGCTTCCCTTCGTGCATGTCACATATATGCACACATGCAGGCATCATATGGAAATATTCATAATATTCGCATATTCATAATCTATAATATATATTCTTCTCATCAGCTTTCCATGCATAGCATCTATTGGTTTCAGAAGGAATTATCGATGAGTAAATGGCTTAGGTTATCGATTGATCGATATGCACTGCATGCAGCTTATAAGAATGTGCATGTCAAGTTTCGCAGTCTTCAGCTTTTGTGATTGTCAAATTCGAGCTGGGTGCAGTTGGCTTGGTTCATACGTCACATCTGAAATATAGGGCAGTTGTCTAATAATTATATATCCAAATCAAACAAGTTCACCATACCTATGTTTCTGCTTACCTGCGTCACACCTTTGCCCAGATCTGGCTGCGGCTAATTGAATCAGCAGAGGCAACTTGAAGACGCGCAACGCGAACGATTGGATTACGAGTCTGGAGCGGGGCACACACCCCGCACTTACGCAAGTATCAATGACAAAGGAACACACACACACACACACACACACATGCGGAAAATCCTTCTGCCGTTTGACATGTCAACCAATCTAACGCGCCAGATGACCTCGGCTAAGCCAGAGCCAGAGGCAAAGGCGACGGCAACTGCAGCAACCCTTAACAAGGCACACACACGCAGGCACACACACCTCCAGTGGATCAGTAGCTAAAGGCAAGCGAGAGATCGGGGCCATATAATTAGTGTAATTACCTCAACAGCCTACTAAATTCGAGAAAAATGCAAACAAAAATTAAGAAATCACAACATTTATATCCCCCCTGTCAACGAGGCAATGAGGCAATGAATCTACAAGGCTGCTGCAACAAAGGCCACACTGAAACTCTATGCTCAATCAATGGGTGTGTGCGAGTGTGTGTGTTGGGACCCTTTTATGGCCAACTGGCAAACAATTGAGTCGGACGGACAGCATCTCTAATGACAGGGTGGATTGCAATTTTACGTTTTATAATCACGCGAGAAAAACATTTTTGCAGTTTGTTGCATTGTCGGACGACGAGGGCTGTCAAGATCCGTTATAAATTGCAGTGGCTGCTGCCACTTCCGCCTCAAGTCCCGGCTAATTGTGCCGTCGACATTTTCGCATTCGCATGATTTGGCAAAAGTTGGAGAAAAGCCAACTCATTAGGCCATGCCTAACCAGAAATATGTTAGCCGCATTCCAGCGAAGAGCATCTAACAGCGAATGCCAAACTGCTCATCATGCTTATCATGTTCGGCATGTTTATTAGGCCTTTTGTGTCGCCTGGTTACGCGCTTACACGGAATTCCGTCGGCGCTGCCCTTTGATTGCCCGCTTACCCCTTGCCAAAACGCAAAATATTTTGGCTACTGTTCGACACAAACATAATTAACGCCTAATGATAATATTTTCGTTCACTGGTTGCCAACAAGCACTGGGCCAGAACAAAGCGAAAACACCGAATCTCTACGCTCAAGGGAATACACCTATTTTCCCTCGACACTTTCTTCTGCTTTTCCTTCTTCTTCTTCTTCTTCTTGGTTTGTGTTTTTTAACGAACTGCAAATTGTTTTTGTCTCTGTGAGTTAGGAGAATATTAATTGAATATTTGCCGAGTTGAGATTTCCTTGAAGATTTTGGATGGAAATAAAGAAATATTATATTTTAGATAGAAGTATAAATGGAAATGTTAGATATATGACAGATGGGTTAGGAAATTAACTAAATTGAGATTGAGAGCAGAAAATCTTAAGATTTTTATGTATTTTCTCCTGAGAGAAACTAGTTCATAGTATAGTCTTTTACTTTAATAATATACTCTTTTCCCATTTTCCATTTTTTCATTCCCATTCCCATTCCAAATGTGCCTTGGTTTTACTCATTGATTCGGGCTGGAATGAAGAGCTCAGATAGTTAACTATATAATATAGTCTCCCCATATGCTGCTATGCTCGCATGCCTTTCAGCTTCAGTTTTTGCATATTACAGGGTACAAGCCTCAATTTTTTGGCTAATAACAAGAGACTAATGATGGCAGCAAGCATGGTAAGAGCTGTTCTCCTGTGAGATTTTCTAGAGGCTCTTTAAAGCAATCGAGTGACAATAGAGTAGACTAAGACCCTTCTGTTCGAAGTGCTTCCAGTATGAAAAAAACATTCTATAATATCTGATAAGAGTAGTTTTTTTTATTTAAAGAGTTTAAAAAAGTATATTTAAGTATATATAGCATATAATATAAAAAAAAATCATTTTAAAAAAATAAAAAGTTTTCTAATTCAAATAATTGAATAGATTAAAGTTTATATATAACAAAATATTGAAAAAAAGAGCTTAAAATTTGTCCATTCAAAGTAATTGAATACAATAATGTTTTATGAAAAAAAAAACACTTTTTATATTAAAATAAAAAATGATTAGAATATGTAAAGTCTTAAAATTGTGCTATTCGAATCATATATTTAAAAAACTGAAGAAAAAAAAACAACACAAAATTCACGCTACTCTTCGAACGCACCTCGTTGCACACAAAAAAGTGACGATCTCTGCTGACATTTGTTGCATCATAATAAAAAAGAGAGTTTTGGCTGCCTTTCAGCGCACCCGAAACCTAACCAAAAGGCCGAAATTTGTTACGTCTTCTTGGCCAGGTTAGGCGAGCCCTATCGTAAATTGGCCATAAAATGTTTTTTGCCTTGCCCGCAGACAATGCAACTCGAGCTAAAAAAGAGAGAGAAGAGCCAGAAAACTGAAAAATTAATAAAAATGATGCAAATGACGGTCGCCGATTTTCCGGCGAAGATTTTCTTTTTATTAATTTTTTTGCTCATTTTTTTGTGATTTTTTTTTTTTTTTTTGGCCAGTTTTTGGGCATTTTTTACGCTCGCGTTTTATGCAACTTTATGGCCCGAACGCGCGCAGCTCTTTGTGCGGCTGTTTTATGAGCTAGTGGAACGAACTTCTAGTTGCGTGCAGTTTTCTTTTTATGAATTTTGCATTGGTTTTTGCAGTTTTTTAGGCTGACACGCGGCGTTGGACGGTTCGCGGAACGAGCACGACTGCTCCTTTATGGCTTGGCTGCAGCCAGGATCAGCGGCGTTCGCTGTAACTATTATCGCGGCGAGGCTGGGACGTAGCAGGAGCAGCAGCAGCTGGACGTTGTCCAGCACAAATACATAGACACACAAACATACATATACATATATATATATATATGTATAGTCTGCCTCTACAATTGGCACTCCAGTTCTTGGCTTCCGGGGTGGCCTCAGTCTTAGCCGCAGGCTGCTGCTCGCTGCTTGCTGCTGCTCATCTATTGACTTTGTGTCAAATTGAGTTATTCAAATGTCAGAATGCACACACACTCGCACATGGGCACATTTTGATAATGCGCTTCGTACATAATTCTCAATTGATATCCTGTTGCGTTGTTTTTACTAAATATTTACCTTTCTCATAATTGAAGTGTCTGTGCGGAGTGACGTGCCACATCCTTTAGCAGCAGCAGCAGCAGCAGCCTGGCGTGCAATTTTTGAGCTCCTCTCTCTCTCTCTCTGCTCCTGCCTTTTCACGCTTCGCCGCACGCCGCTGCTGCTGCCCCGCGGCAAATGGCCTCCAGCATCTCTCGCACAGCGGACGCACTACGCCCTGCTGCCTCAGCCTCGCTCGGCTGCTGCTGCTGCTGCTGCTGATTATGTTGTCGCCGTTGCGTCGAGTGCGCTGCTGCACTTGCACGGCCAGATCTCCCGTCGCTTGACCCCGTAAATGAGAAACGCTTCTTGCCTTTGACTCGTTTCCATTCACTAAGAACAAAAAATACAGAAAAAATTAAATAAAATGCAAAAAAAAAAAAAAATCATGGCAGCAGAGGCAGAGAAATCTGCACTAATTGTTCTCATTAGGTTTGCCTCGAACTCGATGAAGTTGTGAAGTTGCTTTGTCACCTGCCAATGCTGCTGCTGCTGCTGCTGTGGCCGTCGTCATCAGCATCAATGGACCACAGGCCACTCGAGGGTCGCTGGCTGGCTGGCAGCCACACATTGCCAAAAACCAACTGGGTGGCATGCAACAATGCCTGCCACACTTTGTCAACGTTCGCAGTTCCTGCAACTGCCAATATTCCCTCTATTAAGACATCAATATGCCAGATGCTCTCAAGCAGTTGAATGCATCAATGAATGCCGTTTCAAGGAAGTGAACACCAACAGATAGTCATAATATATATATATGTGTATATAAATATATATATTGCATGGCAAGCTGAAGATTTACTTACATGAGTTTAAATTTTCAGCTTAACTTAACTAAATATTTGTAAATTAAATAATACTTTTATATATTTTAATAATAATAAAAGCGCAAAAAGGTGCCAAAGTTAAGCTAATATATATGTGGATTTTTATACGTGTATATATTTTTATTTAATAAATATTTATATAAATATTTAAATTATCAACTTAAACAATTTAAGTTTAATGTAAATTAATAATAGTAAAATTGTATAAGAATTTTTATTTGAATATTTTATACATTTTACATTTATTTACATTTAATTACAAAATTAAATATAAATAAATATAAAATGTGTAAAATATGAAAAAAAATTACGAAATTAAATATAAATATATATAAAATGCATAAAATATTTAAATAAAAATTCTTATACATTTTTATTACAAACTTATATTGTAATTAAATATAAAGGCAGTGAAAAATTAAGTTCATCATATTTTTTTTCTTTAATTCTAATTTGTATAAAGCTTAAATTATTTATTTAAATAATAATATGAGATCAGGAGAATGAGACAGTAAAGATAATATAAGCATATGTATTTATTTTTTTATTTAATAAAATTTTTATTTAAATTAAAATTATAATTTTAAATACTAACAAAATAATAAATATAAAACAAATCTAAAATAGTATACATACTTTGTATACACTTATAGTAACTTAGATATTAGATATTTGAAAAAGGCAAAACAACGTTTGCCGGGTCAACTAGTATATATATATATATATATATATATATATATATATATATATATATATATATATATATATACATAATTTTTTTAATTTTTTTAAAATAAAAATTTTATATATGTATATACATATTGATATATATAATCCATTGACTTCATCTATCACCTTAAGGATCTGTACTCTCTCTCTCTCTCTCTCTCTCTCACATGCAGCCAGGTAGCTTTGTCTAAGGGCTCCCAACTCAGTCACAGCTAGACTTTTGTTTTCTGCCCAATTAAAGTGACTTTTTCTAGTGCTCAGCGAACTTTCGCTGGAATCTTCTATGCAGGGTGGTTGCTCGGGGAATTTCAAGGGCAAGGCGCAACCTTAACATGTGCCAGCCTCCACTCCCACCTTCCGGCTGAGGGCATAAAAATCAGCTCACATAAGACCGTCGCTTAATGCGCTTTTTTTCCCGTGTCCATAATCAATTTTTGCCTGAGCCCGGCAAGCGCGAGCTTAATAATGCCAATTTATATGTCCGACGAAAGGGTTGAAGCGGCGTGGGAGGCGAGGTCCTGAATGCTGGCTCTGCTCGGCGTGCACGTGTCTGCATACGTATGGCCAAATACCCGCAATTTATCTATTTGATTTTCAGATATGTGGCCCAGCGCTCTGCCGTCTGAGCCCTGGCCAAACTTTTGACTTTCGACTTTTGGCTCTACTTTCGCAATGTTTCATTGGCAGCGCGAATCCGTTCGCTTCAAGCGCTCGATCACTTAATTTGCGCTGCGGATTAGCCCCAATATGTGGAACAGATTCACCAAATGCCGGATTATGAGCCGACTTAGGCCAGCCAAAGGTTGAGCTGTGCATATAAATGGCAGCCTCAAAGCCTCTCGATGTTCTCAAAGGGATTCTTTTTTGTATAGCCAAAAAAAGTTAAAGGGAGTCGGAGTATCTGAATCTTAGTCTTAGAGTAATATTTTAATTATACTAAAATTATGCCTTAGAAATATTTCTTCAGGTTGAGTTTATCTCAGAGAAATCTCTACATCAGCTTCCACACCAACTCCATTCTTTGCGTCATCTTCTCTGTCAGCTTTAGCTATAGCGACACTAATCGGTCGGCATGCAACGATTTCTGGTCAAGGTGAGAAGCCGGATTAGTGGTACAAGTAGAGGACGCAAGGCGCGTCTAAAGTCAGTTAATTATAACTAAACCCCTTTAGTATAGTCGCGCCGTTGGTTCGAGCGAAACAACAAACGCCCCCGTCGTCGCACGTTGTCGGATATTGTGGGAGGGGCGTGGCGGGCAGGCAGCTTAGCAGGCGATGCGAGCAAATGTTAATTATCAACTTTGGATAGCGGAACCAAAGTAAGCCACACTTTCCGGAAAATCGGAAAAACTAGCCAGTGCTAGCCGCTGTCGCTGTCGCTGCCGATTCGCGCTAAGCCAAGTGTCGTCGGGATGAGCCGAAAAAGTCAAAGGATTAATGCGCGGATCAGTGACCCAGCTCGCCTCCGGGTAAAGGGGTGTCGCTTGTTTTCAAAATAAACAAATTGCGACGACTCGAACTCGAAGTCGAACTCGACTGCGAGCTCGAGCTGTCACTGTGACTGGCAGCGAGCAGACGCCCACGGCACGGCAGATCCTTAGCCTTGTGAGCGACCGCGAGCGTCTCTTAATTGCCTGCAACTAATTATGAATAGGCTGTGTGCCCGGGGCCTAAAAGGATTGGGAAAAGGAGTGATCCAGGCAGCAGGCAGCAGCCCGTTCGGCCATCGGGGCCGACTCAGGCAGCGAACGGCCATACACTACTGTTTGTCCTTGCCGCGATTGTCGTCATTGTTGTTTGCAATTGTCATTTTATAGATGATGCCATTGTTCGGCTCGGCCAGCTCGTTTCAATCCGCCCACCGCCGCACCCGCACCCGTAAAACTCGGCCGGATTAGTGGGTATGAAATCTAGCTGCTTGGCTAAAGGATTAAAACGAAATTAGTAGAGCGCTGACACACACACAGCCAGAGCCCATACACACAGAGAGAAGAGACCCACAGAGCAGTAAATTGCAGTAGCTCAAGGTATGTGTAGAATGGAACACTATTTATGTTCTGAAATTATTTTTTTATTATTCTTAATTTTTTTTGTATGTTTTATAATTATTTTTAATTTATTTTTAAGCCCTTTTTAGATTAAATTTTTGTTTTATGCTTGAAAATTGATTTATATCTGAGCCCAAAGAACAAGGCACAGCACATATATACATGAATTTATTTTCTCTTCAAGATATTCTTCGTATAAGACGACCAAAGGAGAGGCTCTGCAGTAAGAAGTGGCAGATGCTAACACGACTAAGGAAGTGTAGATCTGCAGTACAGTTGAGATTATATTTACATATGTGTAACAAGTATGATAAGACCATTGACTTCATTAGTTTTTAAGATACCTGTCTAAGTGAATATAGGCATATCCATCTGTTCATCTCATATTTATAAAGGTTTACTTACACAGTATTTCATTCATTATGAAACTGTGCTAAGGTAAGATAATATCTTTGAGAATTATTTTTTATGCTTTAGACAATATATTATGGAAACTAAACTCTTTTGGAAACTAAACATATATTTTGATTTGCTACACTGGTCGGCATACATATCTTGAAATCATTAACATTTCACTATATATATATTTTTTTTCTTTTTTTTTTTATTTAACAATTTAGTTATTTTAAATTTTATATTTTTCTATATTTTCTACATATATTTTTTTTTAATATTTAAGAATTTACTTAATTTTAATTTTATATTTTTATATATTTTTATTTCATTGTATTTTTATTTTCTATATTTACACTTTTTATTTATATATATTATATTCGAATATTTATGTATTTATTTAGTTTTGTATTTTATATATTTATTTATTTATTTATTCTTAGTTTTATTTATTCAATTTCGTTTACTCTTGAATCCGCTTCCTTCCTTCTCCTTTCTCCTGTCATTCAATCTTCTCATTATGTATCATATATGTAAACCAGAAAAGGACCTCTGTTCGACTACTATATACCCTGCATTTACCTCTGACAAATGCCTAAAATTGAAAATAATATTAAATGCTCGACTACAATATACCCTGAAATATGCACTCAGTCACCTGGCACACTTCACTCTTTCCAGCAGGGTACATTGCAGTCGATCAGCTTTTCACATGGCGCCATTATTCGAAATGCAATTGCCACTGGCGCGCCGCATTTTCATTCGGCATTTCATATTTAATTTATTTTTGCTATTATTATTAAATGTTGCGCTCGGCGGGAAAATGCCGCGTAATACCCCTAGAAACCAGTAGCCGATGCCTAAGCCGAAAAATACCAAAAATTCGTGCGACGAGTGTCAAATTAATTAAAATGTCAGCAAAATATGTTCAATTGTTGTTTGTTGTCCCGCTGGTTTTTGGGAGATGGATGACAGTTGCCTCGCTGCCTCGCTGCCTCACAGCCTCTCAGCCTCTGGGCCTCGCCACGGCTTTTGGGCTAACTGTCAAACTGCATTGACAATATTGGTATTTTGCAGGCAGATACAGATAGGCGGACGGCATACAGGAAGAGCCCCCGCCCTAAGCAGCCGGACGTACGAACGTACGTACGTCCGACCCCTGTCCGAGAGATTTTCTTCTCTACCCCGCTCTCACTCTCACTCTCACTCTCACTCTCCCTCTCTCTCTCTCTCTCTCTCTTTCTCTCTATCTGGACAGCCAAATAAGACCCATTGCGTTGTCATATTTTCAATTTCGTTATTCGCACGGGCTGTGTGTGTGTTGTTAGCTACCCGCTCTCGACCCGCCGTTCGCCGTCCGCTCGTCCGCTCGTAATCTCATGCGTTATATACGCTGGCTGTAACCCCCATCAATAGTTTTGAGGGTTGCCGTTAATGTGCGTTTGACATTTGTGAAATGAGAATCTGGGCAAATGATTCGGATTTATAGCAAATTTGTCGACCGATTTATGTCGATTTACATGAGTGCCAAATGCCAAGTGGCCACTCGAGGATGCCGGCCAATGGCAACAACAGCAACAACAACAGCGCCAGGAGGTCCTTTTGTAGTGCCAGCTGAGGCTGAGCAGTCGACGGCAAAAAGTTACCAAATTGTGGGCCAACAAACGGCTTTCGAATATTTCTCAAGAATCTCCGACTCAGTGAGCAAACAAATGCAACTTGAAGCTAAATTAACTCGAAAACTTCAAGTGCTACGGCAGGGGATATACTTTGGAAAGTATAAATAAAATATGCATAGAGAGAGGTATGTAATATATTATTATATTAATGTAAATCTGTATTATGGAATATATATGTATTTAGTGTTATAAATGCTAAAGATATTCATTTAGAAAATATTTAATTAAATATAGATGAGATAAGTATACACATATATATATACATATATCAATTAAATATCTTAAATATATCTTCCATGAATATCTCTAAAAAGAATTTAATAAATTTGATAGTTGAACTAACTTTTTGAGGCCGAAGTCTGCTAACTTGTTAAGAATAATTCTGTAAAACTTACAGAATGCAACTTTCAGCGGAAAAGGGAAAGGATAAGTGAAAGCGATCTAAATAATAGAGAAGTTAAAAATCAGGATAGTAAAGTTTTATATTAGGTCAACTAGGTCAACAGAGTAGATATCGGAATACAAAAGTTATAGAGCAGATTAGATAAGTTGAATAGCAGATAGCGTAAATTTATAGCATAGATAAGTTTTGTGGCAGAATAGATAGATTTTTAGTAGACAATATATGCATCAGATTTTAGAATAGATAAGTTTTACTTCAGATTAGATCAGCTAAAGTTATAGAGCATCTATATAGAGTATTAGCTCTTAAGACATGCAAGCTTAGCTTGAAGAACTATAAATTGCTATAGATTCCAATTGATGGTATGAAAATAAATAAAATAAAATAGTTGTTTAAGACTTGACTCAAATTCGAATTCCAATTTCAATTTTAAAGAGTCTAAGATAAAGCCAAGGAATAGATACCGATGATACGATATCTGGAAGAATAGCCAGAGAACTGGCGAGATTTTTGAAGATGTAACTACAAAGCTGGAGTGAATGCAGTTCTTTAGGATCTATAGATTATATATATTCTCAAAAACTTAAACTGAACTTCAAAACATGAAGTTTAACTTGACTTTGGTGCAAGCAGCTCTTTAGCTTTGATAAAAGCACTTATCTTATTAACAATATAGAATATAAATAAATTTCAGCCCTATATCAAGCTTATACATTATCCAAATGTCCAGTCTCAGCTAGGCAAACTCTAATATACTCTCCTTCACTTTGTGCTTAAGAAATAGAGAGTTTCTCGTGAGTCAATTGCTTGACACTTTCTGTTTAATATGGCGCAAGAGTTGGCTAGATTTTTAAACTGTCAGCTATTCGCACTGGGTTTGGCTTGGCGTTGGGTTGGGTCTGGGCCCACGAAGGGGGCCCACTTCCGTGTTTTGTTTAAGCAAGCCATAAAAATTTGCAAAAAGCACAACAAGCAACAACAATGCGGCGCAGCGACGTTAAACAATAGCTCGAAAGGATGTCTCGCTCACTCTCTCTCTCTCCCTCTCCCACTCCCACTCCCACTCCCACTCCCACTGTCACTCTCTCTTTTTCTCTGTGAGTTGGAGTGGGTGTCTCGTCATGCTTGAGTGAATCCTTCCTGAGCCGCTGCTCAGTTGTTCTTCATAACAGCCGTGTTTTCGCTTATACTAAACAAGAAAATAAAAACAAAATACTTGAACCGCCTTTGGAGTTTTGAAGTCGGCGTCAACATTAAATAGGCAAGTGTTCATATTCGCGAAAGTTGTCTGTGTGTTTGTGTTGGTGTTGGTGTTGGTGTTGCTTGGTTGGCTTGGCTTGGTTAGCTGCATTCGAAGCGAGAAGAAGGAGTTGGCTGCCTTGGCTTCCTTCCACGTTGTCGGTTTCGCAATTGTTAGGTTTGCTGAATGCGCCATAAAAACGTCAACGGAATTCGCAATCGCAATCACCTTTTGTGTTGTTTGAGTGTTGCTTGTTGTCTGTTGTTGTTGTTGCTGCAATGCAAACAAATGACAGCAGCAAGGACGTTGCTGACAAAGCCAAACGCGAAAATGTCAGCGCACAATTCAAGTGAGGGTGTTTGAGCCTTTTTTTGCCTTTTCTTTTTTATCTTTTACATATATATATATAAATGTAAATATATTTATATATATATATATATATATATATATATATATATATATATATATATATATATATATATATATATATATATATATATATATAGATATTTGTTTATTTTGCGAAGCGGGGTTTTTTGGACTTGCAGCCGGAAAGGATTATTTTGCAAAAGGCTGACGAAGTAAATAATTCAATGAGCACAGAACTCTCAACTGTGAGCAGTCAGCCGAACAATGCATGCTCTAGATGTCTACAGATAGAAGATATAATGTATATAAGATACATGCCATAATGTTAAGAGAGAGGCAGAGAGCGATAGTTAGAAAGTGACATGTAATGCTAGCATATAATTTCCTAGACGGAGAGAGTATTTGCAATATTTTCAACAAATATTGAATATTCAATAATTCTACATTTTTTTTAAAAGTAATTTTTAGTTTTACAGAATTTTTAAAATAATTTTTAAAATTAAATTAAAATGTTGTAACAACAATGAAGAATTTTTTAAAAATATAGAAAATAAAGCAACTTAAAGAGACGACTCAACAAAATTGTATACAATTTTAGACTATATTTTTGAAGAGTTAAGGAATCTAAAAAAAAAATATATATATATTATAAAAAAATTAATATAGTATTGTATTATATATATAATATTTGACACATATTTTATATATATTAAAAATAAATGCACATTATTTCCCACATAGTCAAGGGACTTTAGCATGCCAGTGGCAAAGCACACTCTCACACATGGAAAATATGTTTGTAAAATGGTAAAACTCAACTCAACTCGACTCGACTCGCAATTCAATCACGCAAAGTACACAAACAGAGCAACATTTAAATAGATGATCATTAAAATTTGTTTATATGTTCCGTTCGAATGGGCATGTAGTTTGTCTTCCTGCTGCCACTGCCTCTGCTGCTGCTTCTTCCATGCATTTATATGCTCATCAAATTGCTGAATAAACATGGCACATAAATTAAACAAACAACGTGAGAAATATGCAAAAGGAATCGCAGCTGATCTGCAGCTGGAGCTGCTTTGTATATAGATGAATTAGCATAGAAATTGATGAGCGAAGAAAATTCAAAATTTCTATTTCATTCAGTTTTTATATTGCACAAGTGAAACACAAATATATATGTATAAGAACAAAATATAATACGAATTTTACATATATTTTTTTAGATTTCAAATCTTTTTCAATTTTAGTTGAGCGAAGACAGAAAATAGAATAAATTCAGTATTTATGTTTAGACATCTAGATCTACACCTAGAACTCGCTTTGCGTCCGGTTTTTTTTTTGGCATTTAGTGTTATTTGAGCTTTGCGCAATTCGGTTTTTGTTAAATTTTGGATGCCACGCCCCCTTCGCCTCAAATAACGTATTTCAAGTTCTAGAGACTTGTGCTTTGGCACATACACACATACATATGAATTTGATCAAAATCGTTTGTCTTGAAAAATTATTAAACATTTAGTAACTCATATTATAGGCGCCTGGCAGACTGCCGTCAGCTGCTGAGTCGAAATTCACAGTAAGCAGTGCGTCTGTGTGCGTGTATGTATTGCTTGCGACAGGGTTCAGGGGATCTCCTAGTCGAGCAGTCTCGACTTGAGCACTCTTACTTGTCTTCATTGTGCGTCGTTAGATGTCGATGTTGCGTTACACAACATTAGGTATATTTAATAAAAAAAAAAACTATCCTGACAGCGAAAGGAGTCTTAAAGTGTCCCAAGTCTTAAAGTGCTACAAGGAAATGTATTTTACGCTAAATAGAGAAGCTAGTCAGACAACACTGGTTCAATTTTAATATTTTTTAAAGCCAGACTCTGCAGCTTCATCTGATAGTAATCATTATGGATTAGTTGAATTTATTATTTTGTTTTTATTGAATTAGTTTCTTCTTGTTTTTTTTTTTATATTTTTCACAAGAGATAAACTGATATTTAATTTTTTTTTTTGATAGCTTAAATTTTAATAGTTAAACTGTAAGATTATCGCAGCCCTGGAGGCTATGTTCGATCTTCATATGGTTTGCTGTAGAAAATCTTAATTCACTTTGCGTCGTTTCAATATCTGAAATTATTAAATAAATTTAAAGTTTATTTTGTTTTATTTTATTTATTTTAAAATTATATTTTAGTTATTTTAAATTTTTTATTTATATTTTATTTAATTTTTTTTTATTATATATGTATATATAATATATTACCTAAGTCTCACTTTACTTACTTTAATATTATACAACTAGAAAATTCCATTCCAAAGAGCTTTCAAATATTCCTAAAGCTCATTCCTCAAACACTCTTCCACTTGGCTCGCTTTAACTCTTTTTATCTGCTCCTCTTCGATTGTTTGCTTGAAGCGTGTTTGACAAATAAAATGTCAAATTATTAACACAACATTGTTGTTCTTGTTGTTGTTGTTGTTGTTGTTGTAGGTTGATTTTTGTTGTCTTTCCGTGTTTTGTTTCGCTTCCCTTTGCCTTTGCCTTGCTTCACGCTGTTTACTGTGGCTTGCCGTTCCGTTCGCTTAACCTGGGCGCTTGGGCGGCTGCAAAACAAACAATCGCTGCTGCACCACACACCCCCCCCCCCCCCCTCCCACACACCTCGACGCCCACACAAATTACAAGCCGAAGCCCAATGGGAACATGTGTCTAGGGTAAAAAATCGCGAAATATTGGCAATAAACAGCAGGTGGCGCTGACGTTGCAAATGAATTGCAAAAACAAAGCGACAGCTACGGGCGCCCATTCTCTATATAATTTTGTCCCGAATTCCATGTCCTCTCTCTCTCTTTCTCTCTCTCTCTTTCTTTTTATCTGTGATCGAAGCTATTGAGCAGAGCTCCAGTTTTTATTAGAGAGACTCATACAGATATACATATATATATGTATATATATATATATATATATATATATATATATATATATATATATATATATATATATATATATATATATATATATATATATATATATATTGTATAATCTGTTTACCATATGAATATATGTGCTTATATCTTTCTCTTTCTATATGCCATTCGCTCTCTTTCCGTCTCACTCTTCTCGTTTGGGCACATGGGGACTATGGGAGTTACTAAGGTGTAAATCCTATCAAGGAAATTTTCTCCATTTCTTCCTTTTCTCACTCACTCTTTTTCATTTCTCTGACTATCTCTTTTACTCTTTCTATCTCATCTCTCTCTACCTCTTCTCTCCTTACTTTTTTTTTCTCTCTATCTCTTCTTTTGGTATTTCCTTTCTCTCTATCAATTCTCCCTCTATATCTCTTCTCTCTTGATCTTCCTCTCTCTTTCTCACTTTCTCTCTCTCATTCTCCAGCTGTCTTACCCTTTCTCTTCTTTTTCTATTCAATCTCTCTCTCTCTCCAAATCTCTCTTTCTTCTCACTCTCTCTCCATTTCTCTCATTCTTACTATTTCTCATCTTATTTTATTTCTCCCTCTCTCTCTCTCTCTCTCTTTAATCTCTCTGTCTCTCTCTCTCTCTCTCTCTCTCTCTCTCTCTCTCTGTCTCTCTTTATATATTTTAATAGCAGAGATACACATAATAGATCGATAAGCTCATCGTAATATCATTAGATGAATATCTTGCTTATACACTCTATAATTTCTCTCTCTTTTGCTCTCTCTCTCTCTCTCTCTCTCTGTCTCCGTCTTTGTGGATCTGTTCATTGACTAATTCTTAAGAGATCCGTAGAGCATAGATAGATAAAGCCAGAAAAAAGGCTAATGTCATGTTTTCTGCCTTTTCATTTCCCTCTCTCACTTCCTTTATCTCTCTCTCCCTCTCTCTTTTGTCTATCCTTTAGCATATCCTGTCTATAAAACACTGCTCCAGCTACTCCCAACACTTTGTAATGTTCCTTTGCTTATCTCTATCTCTCTCTCTCACTCTCTCTCTCTTTCCCTCTCTCTCTGCCTTTGGCCTTCTCTATATAGAGTAAAAAACCATCCGACAAACCGACTATCATAAAACTCTGCTCCAGTTTTCCGACCACTTTTTAGTGCATCTTCAGTTCAGTTTTTTTCTCTCCCGCTTCTTTTTTGTTCTCATTTCCAGTTTTCCGCATAATTTTCCCGTTTTTTTTTTTGGCTTCGCTCTGCTTTTCTCATTTTTTTCTCGAGTGACTTTTATGGTGTTATGCAAAAAACCGAAACTAGATCTCGAGGATTAGAGACAGGCAGCGGGAATCGAGGTGCCATAAAGGCCGGCACCACCCGCCTCAATTAGTTCGAAATGCGGACGATAATCATCCTGTTTCGCTATTTACATAATCCAGCGAGTCAATTTTATGAGACAGCGACGAGAGCAGAAGAAGAAGCCGAAAAAAAAACTACAAAAAAATAAAGAAAAAATTCGGAGCACTTTTATTATGCCAAAAAAAGAAAAGGAAAAGAAAAATAAAAATAGAAGAAAAAGTAGAACACGGCACAGCGGGTCGAGTTCTAGGCTGTCCTCGTCCTGGGCGTTACGTAAGCGTCCTGCTTGGCCGGCCGGCGATTGTCCTCGTTTTACGATCGTGTCCTGCTCTCGTTTTACACGGCTTAGGTAATTTTTAGGTCAATTTTTTGTGTGTTTTGGCCAGGATCACGCCTCCTTCAGCCTCAGCTGAATGAAGCAGGACGAAGGCAGGAAAAAAATGCAAATTATTACGCAAGTTTCTTCCAGGAAAGTCCAAGGCGAATATATTTTTCGTATTTCGTCGGTTCTTTCTCTTTTTTCGGCGATTTTTTCGCAAATCTTTGTGGGTCGGCGAGTGCGGCCGAGAGAGAGAGAGATTTATGAGTCGGGATCGCCTGCGCCGCTTGACCTGATCTAGTTTCGAAATAAATATGAATAATTTTTATGATTCTTTTTTAACAAGCTCATAAAAGACGGCGCATCCAGAGCCGCTGGCTCTGCCATCTTCTTTTGCTTTTCTCGGCATAATTAATCCGAGGACTCGACCCGGGATTTACCCGGAACCGATCGGGACCGCCGTTTGTCCGGCCCTTTGTTGCCCCGCGAGACCCAGAGAGAAAGAGAGCGAGAAAAAACGCAAGAGCACAAAAAACAGCACTAAAAATTGGTCAAAAAACTGGAGTAGAATTTTTATATCGGTCATTGTATCGGAGCTCTACTGTTCCCGTTTGTTCTCGACTTGGTTTTTTGGCTTTTAGCCACATTTTTGTTGTTTGTTTTTTATTTTTGCGGTCGGAGCGTCATAAAGTTGAGTAATCTTGGCCAAATGGAGTTAATATCTGCATATTTGAGTACACAGAACTGATAACCTTGAATTGGCGGAAAGCGTTAAGGTTGAGCATATTCTACGCACGTTCTCATACTCAAAAGTGGAACTTGTATTTGGTTTTCCTTGTATTCTTAGTTCAAGATCAACTCTTAATTGTCATATATCAATCACATATGATCTTCTGCTTATAAGATCCTATATCTTCTTCGTTAGTCTATTTTGAGAATGCTCCACAGATCTTTATTAAGTAATTTGCCCAAGATCAGGCTAAGGGGCGTGGCGAATCGGGAAACAAATCATCCCCTAAGCATACTAAATTTGCTTGTCTGACAACTTTGTCCTGCAGAAAATTACTATGGTGTCTGGAGTTTAAAGCAATATAAAGACTGAGTATTAAATATGATAATAATTTTAAAAATAAAAATAATAATAATATTAATAATATTAATAATAATAATATTAATAATAATAATAATAATAATAATAATAATAATATTAATAATAATAATAATAATAAAATTAATAATAATAATAATAATAATAATGATAATAATAATAATAATAATAATCATAATAATAATAATAATAATAATAATAATAATAATAATAATAATAATAATAATAATAATATTAATAATAGAACTAATAATAATAATAATGCCAACGATACCAATAATACTAATAATAATAAAAGTAATATTTGAATATATACAAACATATAAATAATATTAAGATGGAATAAAACAAAATTAGGATAAGAATAAATCATAAATATTAATATGAAATAGGTATGAAATAGAGCTCTGCTTACTAGAAAAAGTTACTAAACAGATTTAAGTTAGCTTACTGAATTAAAGACTTTTAAGGAGGCTCGTAAGAAATATATAAACTGTTCCCTCGAGCATAGATCCAATATACCTTTGCCTATTAAGCGCTCAGTGAAGCTCCTAAGAAACTCAATAAGATCTTTGCCATTTTTCCTTCTTAAATCTTTTCAGATATTTATTCATAGATATCTTAAGAATAAGTCTTTTGTACCATTCCTAATCAAGATATTAGCCAACTTCTGAGAAACTTGTCAGCCCAGGAATATATATTCCAACTAGTGTTTCTGAGATGCCGGAAAATACATTTATCTTATGTTGGATGGACGGGTGGACAGGCGGACAGCTAGCGGACTTTGCACTGAGCCCATGCACTCCTTTGCGCATGAATTTCAAAATCTTATGAATATATTGTAGAGGTCTGAGCTGAGATCTTTAGGCATATATACTAAATGCCTATATCTTTCCGGGCTAAGTCCTTTGTTACTGAGGCACTCATAGAGACTTTTAGGCATATATCTTATATACATATGTACCTTTTCCAATCAAGGAATATATCTTTTTAGTATCCTATACCTAACAATCGCCTTCACATGTCTCACATGAATACATCTATTACAGCTCATCATTAGCATCCAAATTAGGGAACTTAGCCCTCCGCACAGTGGTAAAAAACCATTAAATACAAAAAAAAAAAAAAAAAAAAAACAAAGCCCAAAAAACATTTTCCAATTTGCTCAAATTGTAATTTGATTGAAGTTATTTATTTCTTGTCTGGCGGCCATATGTGTGCTTTATGCCTGAACGTTTTATGGCTAGCAACTTTATGGCCCATTGTTGTTGTTGCTGCTGTTGTTGTTGTTGTTGTTGCTGCTTTTATTGCACTTATTAAATGGCTTCTATTTTAAACGATAAAAGTTAATCAAGCATTTTTGGTTAAGTCAATATTTCTCTTCTCTCTTTCTCATTTTTTTTTATTTTAGCGGTTTTCATATATGGCCATGTGTGGCTCTGTGTGTGTGTGTGTGTGTGTGTGCGTGTTGACCAATAACCAACCACGGTTAACCAGACAAAAGGCCACAAAAATGCCACGAAAATCCCAAACTAAAATGCACACAAACAACAGCACTTAACTAGCCAGAGAGAGCGAGAGAGAGAGAGAGAGAGAGAGAGCGCGAGCGAGAGAGAGAGAGAGAGCGAGAGCTTGCGAGAGAGTGTGAGAAATAGTGTGTGGGTACGAGCGAGATAGACGCTGTCGAGCCACAGAGAGAGAGAGAGAGAGAGAGAGAGAGAGCGAACGAGCCTGCTCCAACTGGGTTGGAGAGCAACAACTGCGCAGCGATGGCGCCCCACAAATATAAATACAAGGCAATTATGCATATGAGTTGACAACTTCCAGCAAGCCCCCAACCCCCACACTACACACCCCACCCTCCCCTCTCACACGTTGGCGACTCAACACTTGGTAAGTGTCAATAATGACTCTTTAACGCTGCGTATTTCTATTCGTTTCCCCCCACACACCCCCCAACCCCCCTCACCTTAACACGCGCGCATTCTATATCGCGCTCTCTCTCTCTCTCTCTGTCTCTCTCTCTCTCTCTGCCCGCATGCGGGCGATAAAGTTACGACGACTTTGGCCAAAAATACAAACCAACAAACCGCGTTTTGATTTGCAACCCTTAAAAAGCTCTAAGACAGCCACCGGAATAACCAGAGAAAAACCAAAAAGTGGGTGGAAAGTCGGTTACTGCCAGCCGCTGCCGCAGTCGACGCTGCCTCTGCCACTGCCACTGTCGCTGTCAAGCCAAAGCCAAAGCCAAACTAGTTTTGCGGCAGCCCAACTCGACAACAACAGCGAATAGGGGTTGGGCGCTGCAGCGACAACCCCTCGTTGAGCTACTGCTGCTGCTGCTGCTGCTAACTGTGCTTCGGCCTTTGTAAAAAAGTAACGGGAAATATATATGTACATATATACATTCCTTTTTTTCTATGTGTGTTAAAGCGCCGCTGCGACGCGACTGCAAATTTCCAAGACGACGCAGCGCTGCGCTCGACGCTCTTTTGCTCCTTTCCAGGCCGGCTCTCTCCGCACTGGTTGCGAATGAAATACGCAAAAAGTCTAAAACAAGACGAAGAAAACAAGAAAAAAGAACAGCTCGAAAAAAAAGAGTTGTCATGGAGCCAATTGCTGGAACGCGGCATTGCAGCAGTGGCGCCTGTCAAAGGGGCGCCTGTTTGAAAGGGACTCAATGAGCTCAAAGCTAAGCTTTGTTTCCAGTTAATATTATTTCTTATTTATTACTTTTATATGCACTTATTATTACTATTATATGCACTTATTATTGATTATTACTTTTATTATTTTATTCCATTTTTATTATATTACTTAATTTAGTTTTTATTTACATTATTTATAATGATATATTAGTTATATTTTGATTATTATTTTATTAAATTTTATTTTTAATTTTTTAAATTTATACATTATTATATTTTACTAGTATTAATAATTTTATTTATTTTAATTAGTACATATATTTTTTGCTATTTTCATTTGTATTTTTCTGATTTTTATATACGTTAACTATTTATTTTTCAACGATTATTATTTTTTCTATTATTATTCATATTAGTTCTTATTTACTCATATTATTTTTTTCATTTTATTCAAGTACATATAATATATTACAATATATTCATAACATCCTTCTTCGTGTACTCGCTCCCTTTTCATCGGGCGCCTCTGACTGTTGCCAGCAGATAAAAAATCATATGCAAGTGGCGCTCCATCACACGCCTTCCACAGTCCACGTCCAGTCGCTCGTCGCACCTTTCCACTGCCGAACTGCCTGCCCAGCGATGCCCTGCAAAGGAGCGTTGCGGCATATTGCATCTGGTCAGTGATACGTAACAAATGGAATTTCATGCCGACTTTTTTCCATTTTGCATTGTAAAACTTCAAAATGGCCGCCAATTATATGAAATTTGATATTTTTGCTGAAATCCAGTTCCCGTTGGGTAATTTTACAAAACAATACAGAAAAAAAAACTGGTTCCTGTTCCTGTCTCTTATCGTAGATGTGGCGTATATTATAGCTGTAGTTGTTGTTGTTGTTGGCGTTATTGTTGTTGATACTCTTATGTATATATATATAGGACGCAATCGTATTAAGGGCCCATCGCTGGGCTCAACGGATTTGCAGCTTTAATCTTTATATTGTCTATGCGCATTTCGAGTGCCGCTGCGTCGAGGGGAGGGTAATGCCCTCGAGTGTGGAGTGTGCTCGCGCTCTATCTCTATCTCACTTTCTCTCACTAACACACTCTCTAATATAGCCATCATTATTTTTAACAATCTATATATCACATGACAAAAAGCCGAAAGCCGAAAGCCGAAAGTTGCAATGAACTTGGCCTGCGGCTAAGTGTTAACACACAGAATGAGGGTTACGCACTGTGCATACTTTGAGTATATACTGTACATATACATATTTACATAGTTTTTTAAGGGTTTGTGAAACTTTCCCACATACTTTTTTTACTTTTCAATAAAATGTTTTTCAAAGAAACTTAATAATGTGAGATATTTAAAATATGATCAAATACCATATTTGTTATTATACTATATATTGAGTGTATAAATACATATTAATAACTCCTTACAGAGGATACTTTTTCCTAAAATTAAACTCAGACTTTAAAAATATTTTCAATAGTCAATTTTAAGATTATTCTAATATAGATTATATTATTTATCTATCTGCAAGATATTATATTGTATTACTTTATTTACATTTAACATTAACTTAATACACAAGTTAAACATGTTCCATTAAATAATATATATATTTGCATACAAATATATTTATTTTGAATAATTATATTAACTCATCATCAAAACTCATATGCTTTGCCTCAACTACATAATTCACTTCCATTTGCCTTCCAACAATAAAAGCAGAGAGCAAAGAAGATTACCAACACTTCGCGTGTGCTCCTAATTTATCCATTGCTCATGCCCCAGCAACAACTAGAAGAAGAGCAAGCAGAAGAAGAGCAGCAACAACAAGCACTAAGTATGTGGAACGATCTGCAGCTGTTAATTGACGCGAGCCGCCTTCACTTATGACAACAGAAAGAGAGCGAGAGAGATGGAGATGGAGAGAGGCACGAGCAAAAAGCTATACGCACACACTCACACATAAGCACATTCCATGAAATGCATTTATTTGTTTGTTGTTATTGGAATTTGTAAATACAAAACAAAATACAAATTGAGCAGAAGCGTAGGCGCACCAGCTGGAAGGGGGAAGAGCATGCAGCGCCGTGACATGTGTCGACGTCTTTGAGAGGCTCTCGGTCGTTCAGTCGTTCAGTCGTGCGTCGCATCGGCAGCTAGAAGCACCCAAGGCAGGATTTTCGAGGCGGGGGCACGGGACACGTATCGTACATCGTATTTAGTTGCGCCAGCCAATGCTTGGGCGCAACACCAACACCAAGGCAGACGCGACATATTACACAAACTTGTGGGCACAATTGTCGATGTTGCGGTCCCTCTGTATATGTGTATGTGTGTGAGTGAGTGTCGTATGCCTGTGTGCGTGTGCTGTGTGGGAGTGTCAACGGCAGCTGCTGCCAGCGCAAAAAATGTGCTCATCTTCGAACTCACCACAGCTGCTCAGACGCTCCAAGTAGCCACCCCAATCTGGCAGCAAAGAAGCGAAAAAAAACACTCAAAATAAGAATTTCCAATGGGAAGGTGGCTGGCTCGCAGTGGAAGTGTGACGATGCACGCTCACTCTCACGGCCATGGGCACTCGGTCGCGCTAACTCACTCTCGCACTCACACTCGCTCACTCACTCGCTCGCTCGCTCGCTCGCTTGCTCGGAGAGCCTCATTCATGAAGAGCGAAAAAATGCAAAGGCTGCCTCAATTTTTGTTGTTTGTTTATTTCATTTTTTCATTTGGCATTCGGTGGTTGATCCTGGCAGTGGCGCGGCAGTGACGTCAGCGCCAACGCCGACTGCGACAGTGGCAGCGCGCGCCAACCAAAACAACAAACCACAATTCACTTACAAGCGACGTTCGCGGTCGCTGCCAACTCGACTCGACTCGGCCGCAGTCGTCGTCGTCGTTGACGGCGACGGCAACGGCGACGTCGCAGCATTTTTAAAATGGCTCTCCCATTGCGCGCTCCATCTTGCTGTTGCTGTTCGCGCTGTTGGAACAGTCGCTGCTGAGCTGCGTTGGAAATTTATTTCGCAACGAGCATTTAGTGTTGCCTAGTTAGTGGCGGCAAGTGCAGCGAGCGGGACGCACGCAATTCTGGCAGCTGCTGATCTGTTCAGTGGCTACTCTTGGGGCGGAGCCAGCAGCGGATCGGGCAATTCTCTCTCTCGCTCACTCGCACGGCCAGCCATTGGCAACGCTTGGTCGCCTCGCACTCAATGGATGTGCGTCTATTTATAAACAACCCTCGCAGACTGCCACTGATCGGTCGTGCTTGCCACTGGTTGGCTGCCCTCAAGATTGTGGCTGCGCCCCCTTCTCCAACTTGACTGTGCATGTGCATGTGTGTGTGTGTGTGTGTGAGTGAGTGAGGGCTGGGCCCGATCAGCTACGATGCGAATCGTTCCAGTCGCTCGCACTGCACTCACGCGCTTCCACTCGTCTGGTCGATTGCGGCGATCGCAAAGAGAGAAGAAAAAGAAACGGTTCATATTTTTTTCAGTGGCAAATGACAATGGCATATGAATGCGGATTAATCTATGTAGATTAATTGAAGGCTAATCGAAATTAACTGAGCTAAAATAAAATTAATATTAAAGCAAATCAAATAAAAATAAAAGAAAAGAAAATATTTATGTGAGTTTTTTTTTAATATGAAATAATTAGATGAGATGGGAATAAAAATGCAAATTAAATTAAATAATAATTATATATTTAGTTGATAGAAGTATAGATTGGAACAGGATTAATAAAATTTAATGGAAATAAGATCAAATTAAACTTAAATAAGATAAATAAATCAAATAATGCTAATGAAAATTCTTCAGTTTGATCGATTTCTAAGTATTCGAGATGTTTTTCGATAGATGTGCCTAGATATATATCTATACTGTATTGATATATCTCTAAAAACAAGATAATACGATTTCTGATAGCTTATATAATACACTCAGATTTCAAGTCAAGTTTTTCGACAGATATATCTATATATATCTATATACTATATATATCTATATACTATATATATCTATATACTATATATATCTATATACTATGATTTCTCTAAGGTTCTATGATCGATTTCTTAACTAAGCGAGATAATACCATATAATCTATATACTTATTTGAACTACTATATATATAGATATATAAATATACCCATCTCTACATATGTATATATCTCCCTATAGACAAGGCAATGCTAGAAGATCTAAGCAAGCCTCTATGACAGACTTCTAAATGCTTGACTTCAAGTCTTTTAATAGGCATTTCCATCTATATATACATATATCTACATAGATATCTCTCTTTAAAATGGGTAATTCTAGCTGTTGTCTGATAGATATTTATCTGTATCTTTTCTTAAGTTTCTCAATAGATATATCCAATACTATATGTTATACTATACTATATGTTAGCTTGATATATTTTCTATATCTATGAATATCTATAAGCTCTATATGTAGATATCTCTCTATGAAGTAGATAGTACTAGATTATCTCTAACCGTTAGGGCCCCGACTGATGCCCGCTTACCACTTACCGGTTACAGGTTGAGGCTTACCTGAGAAGGCGATCGGTCGATCGGTCGATCGGTCGGGCTGTCTGCCTGCGTGGGGCGGTTAATCGCCCAAAATATTTGCTGGGCGTGCTGGATAATCCGGGCGATTGACTTTCATAAGTAAAGGATTAAGAGGGAGTGCGGCGCTCGCTCGCTCGATCCCTGATCCGCGATCCGAATGTGGTTTGCCTACCTGTCCGTGGGTGGTTACCTGATTGCGAAAATGATTTTTACGAGGGGCCAAGCAAAAAAAACGTGAAAGATCGTAAAAAAGGGTGGCCCGAGCGCAGCTGCCACGGGAGAGAGAGACGGACGGACGGAGTGAGGTTAGGTAAATGATATTTGAATTTCGCCTGCTTCTTCTTCTTCTTCTTCTGCTTCTGCTTCTTCTTCGTGTTTGATCCGTACGGAGTCGTGCGGCGCGATGCGCGTGCAATGCGCAGCTTCTGTACGAACTGTTGGAGATCAGCGGGTGCTGAATGAGGCACGCAAATTGCCGTGGAAATCGGCAGGATAACGTACGCGTAGCGTACGCTAGGAGCCCGGCCAGTTCGCCGGAACGGCGGGCTGCGGAACAATCAAAGCCTTGCCGGCTACGTCCTTGTCGCACGCTACTTGCCAAGCCAAGGACCTGTATCAGCTCGTCCTTGCTTCTTCCTCTGCCTTCTTCTTCTTCTTGTTGTTGTCACAGCGAGCGGGCGCGCACGCATTGACAGCGACGCTGACGTCGCCGTTGATTGGAAGTGTGCGTGTACTTTCCCGACGCTTCGGCTGCGCTGCGCTGCGCTGCGCTGCCCTCGTCCTCAGTTCGCCTCACCCGCAGCGAGGCGCGTTCTCGCGACATTTTGGTTGGCTCGACTCCGACTCACGACGAGCACTTAAGACAGCTTCCTCTCCCCCTCCCCCATACACACATGCTCTCACAGCTCCCTCTCTCTCTCTCTCACGACAGTGGCTAGCCAGTTGCTCCTCATTGTGGTCGCCCTGCCATCCATCCATCCATCCATTCGCTGCTCGCTCTCTCCCTCTCTATCTTCCCCCTCCCTCTCTTCCTTTTCGTCTGTCCGCTCGTTCGTCTGCTTTGTGTGCAGCACTTGTGGCCTCGTTTTAACTTGCTCGGTGCTCCGCAATTTTTTGGGCTGCCGCGAGTTTGATTTGTCGTCCTCAGCGCAGAGGCGCCTCGCAGCAGCTTTTGGCAAAGGGGGCGTCAATGTTAAGGCGAATGAACAATGGGACACAAAAACTATAAAAGATGCATTTAGATATATATCATTTATTTATTTCAATTCGAATATTTATTTTACAAGTATAACAAAATAAATTAAAGTCAGATTTAATGTTAAGAAATAAAAATAATATTTATTTATGTCTAGTTATAAAATTAATATTTTATTTATATTAATAATATATATAATCTATTTATAGTTTATTTATATAATTATTATCTATATACTTTGCTTGAAATAAGGATTTTATTTATATTATATAAAATGTTATATATTAATTGAAGTTTAAGTTAAAAAAAAATATACATGCATACATCCATATATTACTTCGAATATTCATGGACTTTATTCAATTTTGTTTCACAAATTTCTTTAAGACTAGATTAAATAAATGTCAATATAAAGCAAATTATATATGCTTGATGACAATTGCATTATATAAGTATTTATTTAGTTATTATTTTAAAATTTATATAATTAGATATTTTTATAAACACTTTAATAAGTTTGATTTAGAAATAATCATTTTATATCATTTGCTTGGTTCGATATATATATTTTATTTATATTTGATTTATATAATTTATTTATTGATTTACTTAATTATAAAGTAAATATATTATTTATATGAATTTGTAATAAAATGTTTTTTTCTCATCAAATAAACAGTTTATTTTATTTTAAAACATATTTATTGTTGCTAAAAATACAGTTTTTAATTAAAAGAAAAATCATTTATAGTCACTTTCAGCTCTATAGAAATACAGATTCCAGCGAAATCACTTCCGTAACTACTTTTGGTCAAAGCGCCTCGGGCAGACTTAATCACATATCTCTCATGTGCTGCGCAATCAGCTAAGCAGGCGATTATCCAGCTATAGTCTCGAGCTAATCCAATACACTCCAAATTATTATTGCTAATATATGACAGGATCTATTTAGCGCTAGTTTTTTTTGTTTTTTTTTTGAGTGCGCTTGTTAAGCACCCTCACAGTGGACGCCACTGTGGCTGCTTGCAGAATTGTGTGCCGTTAGTCGCTACCTGTGGCTCGGGCATTGGGTGCGTAGCACCAACAGCCGAAGAAGAAGAAGAAGGAGAAGGAGCAGAAGAAGTAGAAGAAGCTGCGGAGTGGATGCGGGGCCGTGGGGTGCCTACACGCGCGCAGTTGGAACTGTTGAATGCCGTTGTTAAAGTTGCGTGCGTAAAGAAACCAATTTTCCAGCCTGCGACCGCCCGTCGGCCAGACGGAGCAGCGGCAAAGGTTAAGCGAGCGACTGAGCCGGCGACACACAGCGCAATAGAAAAATAGAGCGAGAGCTAGCGAGAGAGAGAGAGAGGCATAGAGCGTGGGCTGCAGCGAGAGCACAGCAACTGAGAGCAAGATGAGTTATTCCTCCTTTAACGCTTTTCTTTTTTCCTTTTTAGAATTTGCTACAATTTTTTTCCGCATGAGTTTTCATAGTGAGTGTTTTTTATGCACGCTTTTTTTTTTGCTCTGCTCCCGCCTGCGCCTTTCCAATATGCTCAGCTCAGAGAGCCGCCCCGCTCTCTCGCGCTGCGCTCTCGTGGCACATTTTTATTTCGCTTCCAATGGCGTTTTTTTTTTTGCCCTCTTTGCCTTTGGTGTTTTCAGTGTGTTTTTTTTCTCTCTTTTTCTTTTCGTTTGTCGGTTTGACCGCGCGTCCCTGGCCACAAGTAGCAGGGCAACAACAACAACAACAACAACAACGCACGCCTCTTCCTCAGTCGCTGCTGCTGCTGCTGCCGTCGACTTCCCTTATTTCTTGTTGCCTTCGCTGCTGCCGCTGCTCGCTGCTCGCTGCTGCTGTTGTTGTTGCTGGCCGTGTTTTCTGTGTGCGCGAGTGTACACCGCAATGGAAAAATGGGAAATTTTTACTGTGGTTGTTGTTGTGGCAATGGTGGTTGATACCTGCCCCGGTCACCACCGCCACCGCCGCCGGCAGCCGTTGCACCCTTAGCCCATAACACACACACACACACACACACACACACACACACAATAGGTAAGCGAACGAGCCAACCAAACCACGCAGCGACGTCCTGAGCGACTGCAGCGAGTGCGAGCGGGTCGGCCTCAGCGGCGCGCTGCAGTGCGAGCGAGAGCCGCGTACCGAGCGCGCCACTGCCGTCTTGCAGCGGCGCAGCAGCGACGCCGACGCCGACAGCGACGGCAACGCACTCTACTTTAAATACTGGCAACGATCGCAGTTGAGAAACAGTTCACACAGCGACTTTAACGTGTCGAGAACGCAGCCAGCAGCGCAAGAGAAGCCGAGAAACAGACGCAAAAAAGAAATTCCGAAAATTTGAACGAGCGAGAGCTGAGCACAATTTCGCCGCGTTTTCTGTACGAGAGTGAAGCGATTGTAACGGCAATTTCGAAATATACCGCAAAGACTTGCAACGAATTTTTTTACGTGTACCGGCAGAGAGGCGGGCGAAGCAGCGGCCCACTGCCAGCTAGCTAGCGATATATATATATATACATATATATATATATATATATCTATTTTTTTTTACTGTGCTCCAAACAAGGATTACTTGGATTACAAGAACAACAACCAGCAGCAGCAGCAACAATTTTTTTTTTGAGCACGTGATAAAAGTGAGAAAAGTGTGAGAAAATGCATTTGCCCACGGGACCCACGCTGGTGGCCAATACGTCCGCCCACACGCAGGTCCTGGCCGCCGCGGCAGCAGCGGCGGCGGCAGCGGCGGCTGCCACAAATGTTAGCCAAGGCAACATAAGCACACACTCCGCCAGCAGCACGGGCAGCTCCACGCCGGACAACAGCCACCACAACACCAGCAGCAGCACCGCCACCACCAACACCACCAACACCAGCAGCAGCAACAACAACAACAACAGCAACAGCAGCTCCAACGCGAACACGGCGAAGATGCCCAGCTCGATGACGGACATGTTCGCCAGCCTGCACGAGATGCTGCAGGAGTACCACGGCGAATTGGCCCAGACGGGCTCGCCGTCGATCCTGTGCAGCGCGCTGCCGAACCACTGGCGGTCGAACAAGTCGCTGCCGGGGGCGTTCAAGGTGATCGCGCTGGACGACGTGCCCGACGGCACCCTCGTCTCGATCAAGTGCGGCAACGACGAGAACTACTGCGGGGAGCTGCGCAACTGCACGACGACGATGAAGAACCAGGTGGCGAAGTTCAATGATCTGCGCTTCGTCGGCCGCTCCGGCCGGGGCAAGTCCTTCACGCTGACCATCACCATCGCCACCTATCCGGTCCAGATCGCCAGCTACAGCAAGGCCATCAAAGTAACGGTCGACGGGCCGCGGGAGCCAAGAAGTAAGCAAAGTGAGTTTTTTAGTTTCCATTACGATTTTCAGTTTCAACTCCCCACCAACCACCCCACCCCCCACCACCCATCCACTAGTCCGTACCGCCGTAACCCATACCACCACGTCCGCTTTAAAACAAAAAAAAAGCACTCGCTTTACGTATTTTTTACGGATCGTACTTATTCGTTGCGTTCTTTGGTTTCTTTTCCTCTCCAGGCTATGGCTATCCACATCCCGGCGCGTTCAATCCGTTCATGCTGAATCCGGCCTGGCTGGATGCGGCGTACATGACCTACGGCTATGCGGACTACTTCCGGCATCAGCAGGCTGCCGCCGCTGCAGTGCATCATCCGGCTCTCTCGAAGGCCGCCACCTCGCCCAACGGCAGCAACAGCGGCGTCATCTCGCCCGGAGCTGGCGGTGCCGCGGCTGTGCCCTCCGCCGTGGCCGTCGCCGCCGCCGCTGCCGCCGACTATCCGCAGCCGCCGTCCGGCGTGGGCGCTGTGCCGCCCGCCTCCATGATGCCCTCGCCGCCGGGCGGCCCGCCAGCGTCGGCGTATGCCATGCCCCAGTTTCCGTTCAACCATGTGGCCGCCGCAGCTGCCGCCGCCGCGCACCAGAGCCAGAAGGCCACGCCGCACGCCTTCCATCCGTACAATTTTGCGGCTGCGGCGGGCTTGAGGGCGCGCAATGCGGCTGCCGTGGCGCTGCACCACGGCGGTCTGAGTGCGGCGGATGGCTCGCACATGAGTCCCGCCTCGTCGCGGCCGTCGAGCTCCTCGCCCACGCCCACGCCCACGGCCACATCGATGCCGCACGTGCTGCTCAAGCTGAACACCTCCATCGAGACGAGCTCCATCCACGAACAGTCCGCCTCGGACGCGGACTCCGACGACGAGCAGATCGACGTGGTCAAGTCCGAGTACGAGCTGGACAAGTCCATCGACTCGACGCGCAGCTCCCCCACCCAGCAGATCTCCGTGCCGCTGCGTATGCGCTGCGACCTGAAGGCTCCGTCCGCCCTGAAGCCGCTCTACCACGAGACGGCCGCAGCGGCGGCGGCGGCAGCAGCGGTCGCCGCTGTCAACGCTCCGCGCCAGGCATCGCCAGAGACGACGCTGCCGGCGGCAACCAAGCTCAAGAACGCCGTTGTCCAGCAGAAGACCGTGTGGCGGCCATATTGAGCAGGACACACACACACACACACACACAAACACATACAAACACACACACAGCGTGATATGGAGCGAGAGAGGGAGAGAGAGAGAGAGAGAAGCAGGCGCAGAGCGGCAGCAACAATGTGATATAGTCGTATAAGTTAGAGACGTGCACGGATCAGAGCACAGAGCACAAATGGGCTCCGGCCGGAAAACGGAGCAGGAGCGGGAGCGGGAGCGGGAGCAGGAGCACCACCAGAAGGATATATACGTACGTTGGGGATTGTGTGACGAGCTCACTCGGAGTTTTATGCTCGATTCATAAAGTCGTGCGTCGAGCTTGTTGCACACACACACACACACACACACGAGCACAAATACCAAAAAAAGAAAAATTGAAGAAAAGCCGGAAAAAAAAGAACTGGAAAAACCTCAACTGGAATTTCGCTCGATCGCCACGCGGCGAACTTGAAGAAAAACACTCTTAAAAACGTCTTCTGCTCTAAGTCCCCCACCCAAAAAAAAAAAAAACCAACTCAACTTTAGTTCAATTTTATCATTTTTTTTTTTATTTCAACAAATATTTATATATATAAAAAACATTTTTTTTTTTAATTTTAACATTTTTGAAAAACCAAAACTTTGTCTTCGTAGGGAAGTTCCCATCAAAAATCTCGTAGCATAAATTGAATTTAATTTTTATGTTTTATGTAAATAGTTCTTCCTCTTCCTCCTCCTCCTCTTCTTCTTCTTCTTCTTTATACTATTATTGAATCATGCGAATTTAGCTATTGATAATGTTTAAGTTTCTAGCCACGTAAGGAATGAATGCAGAACGCAATTTTTTTGTCTAGATTTAAGTTTTAGCGCGAAAAAATGAACACAAACGAATTTCTGAAACCAAATAAAAAGAACAACAAATCCAACAATGAAACAAATAACTCGAAATTTTTGAATGCCTTTTTTAATTCTTTTCTAAAATGGAGCCGCCCCGGCTCCAAGGGTTGAATGGGAAATATATAAAAAGGAAATCGAAATGAATTTCAACTCAAACTGATTTTTTTTTAATTTCTTAAAGTCTCTGTTTATAAATACGAATTTAAACATATAAAGTTCAGTTATACGATATATATCAATATTTTAAGTATAGCCTGATCACGCATCTTCTGAAAGAAACTCGAGTGAGAATAGCATTTGGTATTATAGTAAAAATCGGAAGAAGTTTTAGCAAATTTAAGATTTTAGATTTTAAAATGGAATTTTTGAAAATTTAAATTTTGATTTAGAATTTAAATCAGCTAAAATTTCTTTCACTTTTTATTTAGATTTATATATGTAGATATATTTATATAGATTTATATATATATATAAATTAAAGCTCAGATTAAAACAGGAATATTATTATTAAATTAGTCCAAAAAAAAAAAAAACAGAGAAAAGGTATCCCAAAGCACAGCCAAATGATATTATAGAAATGATTAGATTCTGTTAAAGCAAAGCTAGAAAAGAATTTTTTCAAGAGAAGAGAAAAAGTTGAAAATAAATAATAAAATTAACAAATAAACAAAAATTTTAATAAAACAGTAAATTATTTAAAATAAATCGAAATATTAAAAAGTAAAATAAAGTTTTAAGTTAACAGAAAATTATTTAATATTTTTTTAAATTTATTTTTTTATTATTTATTTTTCATTTATTTCACTCTTTTTTATAATGCATGTTTTTGTGTAAACTAAGAACTATGCCTTTGCTACTTAAATATTTTTTTTTTTACAATTATGATTACATTAAATTAGGGGGAAACCCCAAAGAAATAGAAAATACCAAGGTTAGAAAATTATTTAAAAATAAATAGAAATATAAAAAACATAAACTAAATTTTAAGTAATCAGATAATTATTTATTTATTCAAATTAAGTTAAATAAACATTTATTTTGTGTTCCAATATTCATACCAGAGGAGCTGGTATGAAAATAAATATAAATACTACAAAGGGAACAGAAAAGCCTTTAAGTAAAACAGGAAATAATTAAAAAGCCAATATAGATATTAAAAAAGAGTAACTGGAGAAAGACGAAATATAAAAAATGAATAGGAGAGTCACAGCATTATGTGGGAGATTTTAGCCAATTTACTAAGCTAAGCAACTGCTCGCAGCTGACAAAAGTAATATAAATATAATTTTTATAAATATCATTTTTAGCAAATGAATTAAAAAGGTCAGCATTAACTTCATTCTCTAAGTCTTTCCTACAATATTAGAGTATCGTGCTAATAATACAACGAGATAAAACTGTAGATTTATTCAAATATACATATATATTTAGATATACATATAAGTATATATTTATTTATTTTTCTACCATATGTAAACATATCTCAAAATCAAGCCGCCCAAGTCTTCGTTTGGAGCTTTGTCAACTATGCCAAAATCGTATTCAAAATTCAAATAATTATAGATAGTTGCAGATGAATAGGTATACTCAAGCAGTCGGTTATGCCCGACTGAGCAGCAAATTCTTGACTTTACCTCAATTCTCAATTGTGTCTTCATTTTTTTGTGCTGACAATGTTGCCTGCTGGTCTAGTGTGGCTCTTCCTCTTCAACGTCTTCTTCTTCTTGAGCATCCTGTGATTCTTTTCAGGTCCTGCTCGAAGGTCATTGGCAACCGCAGCGCTACAATGCAAATCGATAATGGAAATTAAAACGCATAATTTGAGATGCCGAGGCCTGTGGTCTCGGTTTTGTTTCTCTCTTTTTACCAACACACACTCTCTCTCTCTCTCTCTCTCTCTCTCTCTGTGGAACACCCAGTGTCAGTTCGGCATGTGCCCAGTTAATGCATTTGTCGCATTAATTAGCAGAACAACCTCAACTGCGGCGCTGCTCAAGGCCAACGCAGCAGCTCGTTCCGTTGGCCCATTAACCGCACCGAGAGTGTCAAAAAAAGAAGAGAAAAAGACTGGGAATAGAACTTAAAGATATTCCATCAATTGGACATAGCTAAGCACTGCAGATTGTCCATTGACAGGGACATAACCTTGCGTTTAATTGGTTATGTGTCCATTATCGCAATGCCCTATTCGCACTAGCCCAACAGTGCCTGTGTGGCCCTGCGACCGCTGAGTGGCATGCCCCATGCGGAGGTGAGGGGCTATACTTTTATGGAAGCATATATATTCCAATATACATATATACATATATATTCGCATACATATATAAATTTTGATATATATATATAATTTAATATTCCATTATATGGTCTCTATAAAGCATATATATTCTGGATCAGGACGACGACTTGAGTCGTTTTAGTCATGTTCGTCTCTTCATCTGTCTGTTAGTCAATCCTTTCGCCCTTCTTTCAGCACGTCCCTCCATCTGCCTATCCCCCTTGCCGCCTTTCTCCTTGTCCGTCCGTCCCCCCTCCCAGCTGAACGCCCTTCCGTCCATCTATCCGTCTTGGCACCTTTCCTGTTCTGTTCTGTCTGTTCTACTGTTTCTCCGGCCGTCCGTTCATCCGCCTGTCTATCCGTCCGCCCATTTGTCCGTCCCTCCGCCTTTCTACCTAACCGTCCGTGCCTCTGCCTTTCCCCCTATTCGTGCGTCCGTTTGTCTGTCTCTCTTTCTGCCCGCCTGATTGTCCGTCCGTACGTCAGTCCGCTCCTCCGCCTGTCCACCTCACCGTCCGTCCGTCCGTCCGTCCGTCCGTCCTTCTGTCCTTCCGTCCGTCTTTCCTCCTATTCTTCCGTGCGTCCCTTTGCCTGTCTCTCCTTCTGCCCGTCTGTCTGTCCGTCCGTACGTCCGGCTGCTCCTCCGTCCGCCTCTCCGTCCGTCCGTCCTTCTGTACGTCCGCCCGTTCCCTCTGAGTGTCCGTCTTTTATAGACTAAGTGCTCTCATCGTATAAAAGAAACATTTATGCACTCCAACAGATGTTCAAGTTGAGCTCTTTCAGACTGCCATTGGCTTCCATGGAAGATCTCCGATCTCCGAACTGCAAATGAACACATTTCGCAGCCAAATCTATGTCCGTGTGGCTGTGGCCACGGCGCTTATTTCGGCCTCAATCAATTGAGCATTTTACATTTTCGCAATGTGTTTTACACTTTTCCGGGGCTTGGCTTTGTTGGATATATGTATATATTTATATATATTATATATATATGTATATATATATGTATAGTTTCTTCTTCTGCTTCATTTTGTTGTATTTTCGGGGCACATGAAAAACTATTTGACTATTTAGCATTGGTTGTTGTCGCCGTTGTTGCTGCTGTTGTTGTTCGGTTGCCGCCGCAACTGGGGTTGACTGTGTGATTGTTGGCGGCGGTAAGCGAAAAACTGTGAAAGTCAAAAAAGCCTACGCACCCAAACATTCAGCCGGCCACATACGCACACACACACACACACCCACACACAGACAGTCGCACTCACTCGCCGAGCGACAGATACATGTGGAGATGCATTAACAGATACAAATATTTTCGTATTGAGATACACAAAACCGCGCGACGCAACGCGACGTGCAGAAAAGAAAGAAATCAACTGAAAATATATAAAATAAACAGAGAGAAAAAAAGAAATCACAAAAAGAAACAAAAATGGCCAAGCACATTGCAATGGAAAATGGTCGGCCAGAAATTACAAAGAGCGCATCAGTGGAAATTGGCGAAAGTACGGTTAGAGGTGAAATGCGCGAAATGCCCATGCACCAGCCCCGTCCACAACAGTCAGACGAACAGACATATAGGCATACGTATATACATATACATATATATGTACAAATTACAAACGAAATAAGAGAGTTTTTCGGGCATTGGCAAATGAATTGCAATCGCACTAAGGCCATGGGATCTATTTGCTATTGCAGCTACACTTACTTTCTGCTTTATCACAAACAAAAATTTATTTATTTAAAATGTTTTAAGTTTCTTCTTATTTAAAAATATAAAGAAACCAAATTTAATTTGTATTATTATTGTAACTAGATTATTATTATTGAAATTCATTATTTTTAATTTATTATAATATAATAGAAATTAAGGCAATTTAATTTAGGCTTCATTATATTTTTAAAAATTTAAATATATAAATTTGTTATATATTTATTTATATAAAATATAAAAGAATGATTAGTGGAGCAAAATAATAGACTAAAACTTTTTAAATTAATTCTTTATTTTTATTATATATTTAAGTATTTTTAATTTATTTCTTTATTTCTTTATTTTTTATGCAGAATATTTTCTGTATTATTGAATTTAAATTATTATTATTGAAACTCAATATTTAATTTAAATACAATTAATAAAAATAAAGACAATTTATTTTATTTGATTTATTATTTATCAAATAAATAATTTTGTGTTATGTTTCTTAATTTTAAAATAAATAAATATTATATGAAATATTATATTAGTTTAAATATTATATTAGTTTTTCTATATAAATATTTTTCAAGTTATATTAGCTTTCGAGAAAATCCCTTTAAGTAACTTCTGAATCATTTAATTCCGACAAACTATACAACTTTACAGTTTCTGTATTATTTTATATAAAAAAAAATTAAAAGAAAATTGAATTTTTAATATTTTTGTATTAAAAATTTATTTGTATCAACGATGAAAATAATAAGTATACCAAAATAATTTTGGATATTTTGCTGTTTGGATAAAAGCTGGACGGCAACTTAGAGATCGCAATCTGGAAATCCCCAAAATTGATAGTAGTTACAATTCATTGAAATGAAGTGTACTTATTATTTTCATCATGGGTGTATAATAAGTACATACGTATATTGCTCTTACATCTAGTCTTATCTCATATCTGGAGTTAAGTAAAATAAGTAAGACATTTTTTAGTTGTTATTGATAAGTATCCTTTAACACTATCTATCCCTCTAAGACTACTTGCTAAAATAATAGAAGACATTTATTCGAATATTTTATTCCTAAGTGAAATGAGGCTCTTGAACTCAAATATGTACCCAAAAGTATTGTATTTGTTTTTTATTTTTATTTATTAATTGTCTATTTCTAGATCATATTTCCGTATAATTAATTTAACTTCAAATAAATTTTAATTAATAATGTACATATTTATTATTTAATTTTACAATTTGAAATATATTTTTGTATCTTTTAATAACTGTCAATACATTACAATATATTTCTTTATTATATATATTTTTTATTTTTCAATTCTTCTTCATTTTGGCAGGGCATTCACAATTCGTTACGCTGCGTCGCCTAAAGTGCATCCGAAATGATTTTCTTTTTTTCGTATTTTGTGCATTTTTGGTTTGAATTTTTCCTTATTTAGCGCTAATGAAATGCGACTGGCTACGCTGATTGCATGTGGCCTAGTCCAGCCTACCAATTTGACCCAGCCATCGCCCCCTCATCGCCATGAGTGAGGGCGGGCCGCCCCTTGGCGCAGCCTCCACGCGCTCTGACTGCCGATAAAATGAAGTGTATTTTGGCCGCATGTCACGCAAGCGAAGTCAATTGTGTGGGCAGCTTTAAAGCTGTCCGGTTTACAATTTAAATGCCAATGTTGCCGATTTGTAACCTGTCACTAGGCGCGACAGCCGAATGACGAAGGGGGCTAAAGGGCTTAAAGGGGATGGTGCGACCAGGTGCGGCCGGCTCGACCAACTGACTGAGCCGCCCATGGGCTCGCGGTTACCCCTTGAGTTTGGTCATTCTTAATCATTAACTGGCAATGTGCTGTTACTTTTTTTTCCTTTTCCGCTAATGCGCTTAGTATAATTAGCTCTCTATGTATGTGTGTGTGTGTGAGGGTGTGCGTGTGTGTGTGGTATAGGCGCCGTAATCCTCAATAGCTGAGATTTGCTCTTCGCTGGCTTAGCTGGCGAAGTGGATATCGATATCGATACGATTAGCAGCGGAATACAAATGGCAAATATATCGCAAACCCCAAACAAACCCTTAAAACCCATCGCTCGCCCGTCCATTTGTTGTTGTTTCCGCTTTAGGCAGTGGCACAGTCACTGCTAAATGTCAACGACAGCCATTTGAACGGCTCTCAAGAACCACTTCATTTCGCAAATTAAAGTGCTGCAAAAATATTTCACGCTAATTAAATGACATTCAATTTGATATCAAAGCGAGCACAAAGCATTGGCTAAAAGTCACTCAAATACATATTTATTATACAGATATGTATACATATATACAAATATATATATATCTATATCTATAAATTATAATTTAAGACTACTTTTGATAGTCGAGAGAGCGCTTCTACTCAAACTGTTTACTCATAACTAAATTCAAAGCATTCAACAAGAGATTGGGCAAAGTGCGCTCTAGTGGGGAGTGCTCAACTAGAAGATACCCTGATATAGTTTATTCCGGATGAGGCTGAGGCATGCAACAATTGTTCGCTATGATTGATTATCAGCATTTACTATGAGATATCATGCATGTATATATATGGATCTACTGATTCAATTTGCTAGGCATAGCTCTTATAAGCTTCAAGCTTTATACGCTTATGCATACGGATCGACTGAGTGAGGAGAAAACGGGCAGAAAGGCAGACGGTTGGAAGATCGGACGGACTGGCAGTCGGTTGGATGAACAGACGGAAGAAAAGTTGAATGGATAGTCGAATGAACAATCGGGCGGACAGCCGGAAAGACAGCCGGACGGAAAGTCGGATAGAGTTACGGACTGACATTCGAGCAGATAGGCTTGAGAATGGATGGATATATCGGACAGAAGTGTCCGTTGCAAACTTTGTATGCAAAGCCGTATACCCAATGACTAGAATATAATCTAGGGTATGCCAACTTGTCTAAATACATTCCATAAAGGCCGCCTTTAGAGGCCTTTTGATCCGGAGAACTAAATAAAGGACAATGGATGATGATGAGGGTCAATAGTAGGAGCTGACTTCTGATAGAGCCAAGCAAACTTTCTACTCAATATTATATACATGCATGTATATATCAATTTCATATATATATATATATATATATATATATATATATATATATATATATATATATATATCAGCTTCAACTTATTGGACACTTTAATCAACTTCAAGCTCACATTGATGAGCTTTGTGTTATTCGAGTGTGTTTGTGTTCGGCGCTAATTAAAACGGCCATTGGCGGCGTTATTGAGCCGTGTCATTAGCTGGCAGAGAGCTAAAGAGCTGCCAACTTAATTACGGCACACGAATGGCCCCATCAAAAAGTTGGCAGCTCGCCGTTTGCCGCTCGAGGCTAGATTTCGACTGAAGAGTTGAGTGGCAAAGAAAAAAAAAAAACAAAAAGTTTCGAGCTCGAACCCTTTTGCTGCTGTCGCTTTGCTCAATGTCGTCAGCTTTGAGTTTTTGTCAAATGCTTGATTTAGTGATTGACTGATTGACTGGCTGGCTGGCTGGCTGGCTTGGCGTCTTTGTTGTGCGAGTCCTGTTGTTGGTCCTGCTCCTGCTGCTGTTTTGCCCATTCAGCTTGTATCCTGTCCATCCGTCTGTCTTGCATGTTCCTGCCACTGCTCGTTGTTGTCCTTGTTGACGCGCGACCGCATTTAATTTTTATTGAATTTATTAAGTGATTAAAAAGTTGTCAATATCAACGAGTCAGCATTGTTGTTGCCATTGTCGTTGCTCGCTTTTGTTTGCCACATTGTCACAACAATAAACATCTGTGTTGTTGTTGTTGTTGTTGTTGTTGTTGCTGCTGCTGTCGCTTGTACTGCACTGTCAACTTTAATCCTTGCTGTGGTTGCAAAATAAAAAACATCAACAACAACAACAACAACAGCAGGCGCCGCCTGCAACACTCCTCTCTTTATGGACCCTGTGTAGAGATCGCTTTTTCAATATTTTCCAACAGCTTTTTGCTGCAAATTTATTAATGCCAAACTGTGCGTGTGTGCGTGTGTGTGTGTGTGTGACCTTTGTGGTTGCTGTGGATTATGCGGTTGGCTCACTTGTTGCAGATTGCGGCATAGCCACTGCACCGATTCATTTGCAGCAGAGCATGCCAAGCTTACCTGTGTCTCCTGCCGACCATTTGCCGCCGACAATTAGCCCGTAAAATTTGCGCGCGTCCTTGAACTTAATTGCACAGCCCAAAAACACAGTTGACACTTGCCCAACCGACCTCCGGACTGCACTCCGTACAGTCGGTCACTTGATGGCCTCCAGCTGGGCTCTGCAGCTCGAGAGGCGTAAGAAGCATCAGCTGGCCAGATGACGACAGCTCTCAGTCAAAGCTGTCTAAATACATACAGTGCTGTCTGGATATAGTGACTACCCCATATAGTGGACACCCCTAAATAGTGACCTAATAATAGTGGAAAATCAAAAACCTCTAAATAATGAACCGAATTTTTTCCAACAATTTTCCTACGAAAAAGCAGCCAAAATCAGAAAACGAAAAGGGGATCTTTCCCTCATTTGTATTTTTGCTGCTGATTGCTTCACTGCGAATTGATTGCGCTTGGACACGGGTATGTTTTTTGATTTTTTCTGAGTGCTAAAACGTCATTGTGGGATCATGTCGTCGCGTAAATTCCTTTCGTTAGAGGAAAAGTCAGAAATTTTAAGAATATTGAAAGAGGAGCTAGCATTAACTCAACAATATATGGCCTAAGTAAAAAGAAACGTAACATAATCTCGATAAATATTAATTTAGGAGAGAAAGACTCTTCGAAAAGACGATTACAGCTCTGTACAAATAATGCGTACTCAACGCACAAAAGAGGTTCTAAAGTTGCTTTCTGAACCCAAGAAGCAGACGTCAATTCGCCAATACTTTAAACAAGCATATATAATATAGTTTTCTTATGAATGCTGTTAAAGATTTTAAAAATTCAAATATAGCGCTGTTTAAACAAATAAAACGGGGTTTTGAGCAAATAAATTTGAGTCTTGAAAAAGTATATATTAAAAGTCAAACACTCTTATATTCGATTCCAAATAGCTGTTCCTATGCAAGTGCATGGCAGCGTATATATAAATATAAAACTAATTGAGGCTCATCTGAAGCCGTCGCATTTTAACGCAAAGATTGGCAACCAAATTATTTAAATAAATTCGATATCTATTCGACTATGGTTGATTAAAAGCAGAGTTCATTTAATAAATTTTTGGTAGATTTAATTAAATTTAATGTTAACTTTTAAATTCATATTCATTTTTGTGGATTTCAAAGTTTTTCTGGTATTCTCTATGGCTAAGAAAATATAATAATATTTTTGAAATAGATTTCCATTAATTTGTAGTATTTACTGTTATTTGGAAAACAGAATACTTTTAAAATAAATTTCACTTCATTTTAAGCTTGTTATGCCTTTTTCTAATATTCACTTTAATTACAGTAATATATAAATATTTTGTCAAAAATTCCAATTAATTATTGAGGGGTTTCTTGCTTTTTTTCAGTTAATTATAATTTTAAAACTATAATAATATTTGTAAAATAAATTTGCATTAATTTCTTGAGCTTT